>LWMK02000094.1:58175-70349 GCA_001693075.2 Taenia saginata
TTACTTGGCTAAAACGATAAGTAAGGTTGGCCGTTTAGCTGCGCGATGGAATGAAGATACGTGCCAATTTGATCTATTAGCTTAATACAGTAAACAGCACGTGTATCGTAGTGCAGATACGCTGCCCCGCAGAAGAATCTCAGTGATTAGTTTCAATGTATGTGAGCGACTCTACTAAACACCACCGGAGAAACACTCATGATTCCGACTTCGACACAGCTCTCTTATACGAGAGGCTCCCGACATGCATCTATAAGCCCGCGGTGGAAGGGATGATCCCGTTCAGCAGGGTGGCCGGGTGGTTTAGGCGAGGGCCAAATCTCACCTGAGGCCAGTCAAAATGTCAAAATGCTTGCATACGTTAATGGACCCGAGAATCAGATGTGAACATTTTCGTTTCGCTCTCGCACACTACTAATTAAAATATAACTAGCAGCATTGCTTCACAATGGCAAGAATTGTAGCAAGATTTCGAAACGCAGTCAGTGCCAAAATTCCTGTCTTTAATCAATGTAGTGACCAAATTGAATGGCGCCTTAAACTAGCCATCCCGAGCGGTACTCAAACTTAAAGTCCTCGATATCACAACCCGTTGTTTCATTTAATAAGCTACCAGGACGCCACCTTCGCTTGAAGGAGGACATGATGAGATGTACCCATAATTTTACACTCACCAATTTACCAAGTGCACTTTATAGGGGTTTTCTGGTTTAGAGACGTGATTTTTACTGCAGGATAAGGATTCTCAGATTCACATTCCAGCTAAGCTCTGGGTAACCTAGAGTGCCGTCTTGTTTTGTAACCTAACGTTCACATCTGGTGACGTGTTTTGTCAATTTTACCTTTGCTAAAGACCGAATTGGTTTGTTTGTATCAGGTTTGCAGCATATGTTCATGTGTTCACCTTACCAAGAAATGGGTAAACATGCTAAACATATGGATAGCTTTCGGCCATTCGACTTGCTACAGAACAAACATGTCTTCAGTGAGAATTGGCGTCTCTGTCGTTTTCTCAGTGACCACTTGCCCGATATTTGCCTGCCTGCAGAACCAGAACTCCGTTGTTGCTGACCAGTCGTAGCTTCATGACCTTAAACATCTTAATGAAGCATAGTCTCCATCATTAGCACTCAGCATCTAGGTTCGGCAATTTGTGGTGCGATGCAAGGGCAATGCCACTACCTGAATGCTTGAAAATGCTCCTCCGGTTCTCGAGTTCGCACATGTTGTGGTTCGAATGGGGAACTGGGCTGATGTCTCACCAATTGAAGCGTTTCTTTACTCTGACTTCATTTTCTATTCAAAATGAAGTCAGTCTTGAACGAATCAGTGCTCGCACCCCTTATCAGAACTGTTTGTTTGCCATGTCGCGCATGTGTGACACGTGTCCCCTAGCATTCATGATGAATATGAGCTTACTCTGTCGCAGTTGTCAACAATATTTGTTTGTATTTTAAAAACGAAATTGGTGGAACATGGCTACGTCTCTACTTCTTGAGTAATGGGTGGAAACAATTTAAGCAGTAAATCTTAAATGATTGCTATTTTAGTAGTATCAGGATTGCGTAGTCATGATAGATCTTCCTTCCTAACAAGCAGATCCTTATTGTGAAAGTGCTAAACTATGCTTCTTCAGAGTCTGGCGTGAGTATTGCCTTCAGCTTCTGTTAGTAGGATTTCGTTAGAGCCCGAGTCCTGTTCTCTAATTTAGTTTTATTTAACTTTTTTTCCATGAGTGGTTTATCGAGCACGCGCATATAACTTGCCTCGATTTCATCCATTAGAGCGCGTTAAGCCCTGATAGGCGAATTTTGAATCTGTGGCTGTCTAACTATTGGACTGCAGAGTGTATCGCTAGCCTAATTATGATTCGAGGTCTTTTCGTTGCTATGCTTTAAACTTCCGTAACTTCTAGCCTCTTACTTTAGCAGCGGATATTTCTGGCTGGGCTTTGATTTCGCATAAGAGCCTGCTTCGTTCATCGCATAAAGTCCACCTTTCGCATTTCCTGCCCATTTGTTTCCATTCTAGTCCGGGAAGAGATTAGAGTCTTCGAATCCAACTAAAATTNAGTATTGCCTTCAGCTTCTGTTAGTAGGATTTCGTTAGAGCCCGAGTCCTGTTCTCTAATTTAGTTTTATTTAACTTTTTTTCCATGAGTGGTTTATCGAGCACGCGCATATAACTTGCCTCGATTTCATCCATTAGAGCGCGTTAAGCCCTGATAGGCGAATTTTGAATCTGTGGCTGTCTAACTATTGGACTGCAGAGTGTATCGCTAGCCTAATTATGATTCGAGGTCTTTTCGTTGCTATGCTTTAAACTTCCGTAACTTCTAGCCTCTTACTTTAGCAGCGGATATTTCTGGCTGGGCTTTGATTTCGCATAAGAGCCTGCTTCGTTCATCGCATAAAGTCCACCTTTCGCATTTCCTGCCCATTTGTTTCCATTCTAGTCCGGGAAGAGATTAGAGTCTTCGAATCCAACTAAAATTTGCTGTGCTATTGATAAAAGTCCTGCACAACACATTTTTGAACAACGTCTTCAGTATCGACCAATGGAACCATGAACCACTGATCGATTCTGGAAACGGCAATCACAATTATCATGTACTAGTGGCATTCAGGTTTGATAAGATGACTAAAGCAATTCCTATGCGAAGGGAAAATCGTGCTAATGAAGCTAATATGAACCTTGTGGGCTGTTGCAAAGATGGTCCGGATGGAGAGTCTGACAACAACCTGCTTTCGACCTTAAATGTTACCCTAAGATCCCTAAAGCTATTTAAGATTATGACGATTTTGCATGGGTCTCGGCTTCGATTTACCGAGAAAAAGTCGCTGGTGCCAAACGATCTTAAAAACGAAAGGTTAGTAAAATATTGCAACAACTTTTAAGAGTAAAACATCCCGGGGCAATCGCAAAGATTTTTCATGAGTTCGTGGTTTGAGTTGATGTGAACACTGCCAGTTCCAATGTGCCCAATCAAGACGAGTTCCTGAATTAGTGGCTGGGTGGTGGGTAATATACTTATCTTACTTGACATATGGGTCATAATCAAAGGCTGTAAACCACTCTCAAGAAATTGACGGTTAGATCGGTCGGGTGCATTCGATGGCCAAGAAGAGCGCTGCTACAGTCCTTAACATGCTTGAGAAGAAGTCTCCGAATGCTTTAATCATAAAGTAAAGATGCCCTTGAGGATACGATAGAAGAACTTTGCATACTCATGGCCTTTTGTGTTAGCATACATCGCAGCACCGCTCATCGCCTATCTACGCATCAAAAGGCGTTGTGCATACGTGTGACGAAGACGGCATAGTACATACAATCCATGAGAAGTGTGCTTGAGCCTTTTGCATTTTGAGAGGAAGAACAATAATCCGCTCTGTCTTACTATCATCTCAATATTGTCTTCGGCTATCCCTGTCACGCATGACTGGCTACTGCTAGTGTAGCGTCCCGAGGCTCCCCTTAAGGTAAAAGAAGGCGCAGTACTAGGGCAGAATATATATATTCCGGGAACAGAGGGCCTGGGGGCTGTTGGCACGGCCCGGAGGCCGACCAACCGGCTAGAACAAGATGGCCACCCAAGTGACCTAAAGCGGTAGTTCGAACAAACAAAGTATTACACAGCCCCTCTCTTCTTTCGAGCGTCGTCCCCGACGCTCCCCTTGGTCAGCCTCCCGTGTCAGCCATCACAACGTAATCAGTGCTGCGAGAAGCACCCACGAGCTAACCGTCCCAGTCGTCGAGATTCGAACGCATGTGTTCCTGTAGCGCCATCAATTTTGCGTAGCACTCAGTGCAGCAAATGCGCGCTCCTTGGCCGTCCTCTCCCACGACAATGTGGTCCAATGAAAGATGGAGGTACGAATCCAAGTTTTCGAATGGGTCGAGACACACACAACACATATTGCGATTCCAGGCTTACTTGATACCGTAGAAGAAACGCCAGGGCATCGTAGAAATCTGGCCGAATGTGGCGGTCGGGCCTCATAGGAACAAAATGCATGCGACCCAAGTGTGCAAAGCATAAAACCATGCCGTCGAATGGCGTGCTGCACATTCTACATCTGTGGATGCGCACTTTGACGAAGAACGACGAGTCGCCCAAGGAAAAAAAGAGAGAGCTTACAGAGGATGCTTGACCACAACGTCACAGGTCTCTCTTGGCAGTTCCACTGGGCTTGGAGTCCACGGCTAGTGTCGCTTCAGTTGTTAATAGCTTCCCTGTCGAACACGAAGGCGAGGGAGATGTCGAAGATGAACGTCGATCTCAACCCTTCTGTTACGAGATACCAAAGGTTCTCCCCTCCGTAGCACATGTACTTCTTTCACAACGCCGACATTTGCCAGAAGCGGCATGGAGCAGGATAAAATCCATCAAAGTCGGGTCCGCTTTCCGCTGCCACCAATCTAGCGTCCCGAGGCTCCCCTTAAGGTAAAAGAAGGCGCAGTACTAGGGCAGAATATATATATTCCGGGAACAGAGGGCCTGGGGGCTGTTGGCACGGCCCGGAGGCCGACCAACCGGCTAGAACAAGATGGCCACCCAAGTGACCTAAAGCGGTAGTTCGAACAAACAAAGTATTACAGCTAGAGGCATAGAAAGATTGCGATACCGCGACGTTCACAATCACTTGCTCTTCATTATTCCTGGCATGTTGTGTGTTAATGACAACTATGTCGATTATACCGGTAGTGTTTGTCCTAAAGTTAGGTGACTATAGCTCTCCAAACCTAATGGCCATTAACTTTTTGGCACTGCATGAATTTGTTAAATCGTTGGAACCCATTAGCCTCTTTTTTTGGCACTACCACTTGAAAGGTGGGAAAGGCGCCATTACTGGTATTTAAATGAATCATGAAGCACGCTTCTGGCAGCTCAGTGACTCTCGCAATTCAAATATAGATGTGGGTGACAAGGACTTCCAAGGCAACGGTTGTGTGTGCATATACACTGGTGATCAACCTCCAATTGAACTGTTTGTAAGTGGGTTAGAGCGTTAAAAATTGGGCCAGCGTGGCAGAATTTGGAGTAATTTGGAGCCCGTTAGTTAAACAATAATTTTCCTATTGCCTTAGCCCGGAATTGTGCCTTACTTTGCCCCCAAGGAAGTCCTAAGACACCGCTTATTTTTTTCAAAAATAGATGATGGCCCTTGTCTTAATGGGATTTCTTTTCAATCCAAGCTAATATAATTCCACCATAAAAGTTGGTTTCACAGCTATTTTCACATCCGCATGTAACGTATAACTAATTACTTTAAAGTATGCTAGATGCAGCTGCAGTAAAATTTGTGCAAACTTGTTTTTTTTGCAAAATTATTAGCATATTGATTTTGTTCTCTAATGATTAGGTTAATTTATCAAACTCAAGGTCACCGTTTCGTGTATGTGTTTTGTCTGTGGCTGCGCGATGATCCACATTGATCACAGTAAAGCTAGTATATCGGACGAAGGGGCTCCAGTTGTTAAAAGAAATGGGAAAAATTGCCGAAACGTTTGCCTTTTCTGATGCTCATAATATGGCGGATTCAGGAGTTGATGTGAATGTGTCTGTCTGTGATGGTAAAACAGGTGAGCTTCGTTAGTAACTAAAGGACAAAGAAATTTAAAAGCTGACTTTCCTTTAGTTCCGTGCTTTGCCTCGGCAGGTACGAATTCCATTTCGTGAGTTGCTTTGGTGCTTTCGGCTACCTATTGTTTTCGATATGCATGCTTGAGGAGAGGAAGTACCATCACTTTTGTTCCTCGTGTTTATCCGTAGTTATATCGCGGCAGTTGTATTGTTCAAGTGGTCGCGCCTTCAGCTTGGGTAGAACCCATCCCGCCCATAGGGTTTGGTGCGGGTACCGCCGTGGGATCTTCCCAGAGGATAATTAAGTACGCCCTCCTCTATCGGTGGGCTGAATCGCCTCCTCCGCAACATCATCAAGAGTGATTTGAGCAGACACAAGCCGAAATAGCAAAGTTTCTGCCACATTCGGGACGTCGATTTGCAGCACACATCACACCTAAACCAGGTGTCGATCTGCTTATTTTGTTGGTAAGTTTGTCGCAAAACTTCATTTTATTCTGCTTCCGCAGGCACGAAGAGGTGATAAGGGAGCCAAAACCTCGGGTTTCGCCACAGAAAATGGGGACGAGTGCACACCTGACGCAGTACACCAGCTTTGTACTCCCTCCGGCAAAATTGTTGGAAGTTGGCCAAGCGCGGCGCGGTGCGGTGCGGTGCGGTGATTTCCACGTTCATGGTGTTGCAGACAGGCAGCACCAATCGTCGGTGCGAGTTTAGTGTGCGGATGTAGGGGTAGGGGAACTCGTCAAATTGTAAGTGCACATGACCATACGTACCTCTTTGCATGTCATTATTTGTTTTATCTTTAATTTACCTGGTTTGTTTAGGCATGCCTCCTTGCCATTAGGTACAGTCTTTTGTATCTGCGGCAGATACTGCTGAATGCGTGGAACTCACATTTGAGTGACCTAGTGAGTGAGCGTTTTGTCAGTACTAGTACCCATTAAATAATAGCAGGTCTAGTGTATTTGCTCCTTATCCTCTAATCATGCCACTGACTGAGTTTATTCATTTTGTAATTGACCCTACCACTTGTCTCGTTTTCGTTCAAGTTTATGTGTGCATGGGACTTTTAACAGCTACAAGTCTAATAAGTTTCCAGAGTGCTTGCTTTGGTGTTATGGCGCTACTGTTGATTGATGAATAATGCTGAGGATTGATAAGTGTGATGTATTAATCAGGGTAGCAACTAGCGTGACTATCCGCGGCGAACTGTAATTCCTAACTCCAAACAAAAGTTCTTCTATTCACTTCATACTAGTAGTTGATGTCCAATGCGCTAGCGCACTGGTTAAGCATGATTCAGCAAATGTGCTTGTGGTTGGAAAGCTTGCCGCTGCTTTACTCCATGCTTTTCCGCAAACCAGAAAACGGCTTTATTTTTTTCTAAAATCAGTGTCTCTTTGTGCGCAAACTAATTTTATAAAGGGATGCAAAGAACACTGCATTGCTTGAATCTTACTTTGACTGGGGCTTTTGTCAAAACCATCGAACTTGGGGTGATTGCCTCTGAAGTGCTCATAACCGAGGCATTTAGTGGATACGCACTGTTATTTTGACTACCATGGAGGCAGCGCACTAATTATCTCAGCATGTGTATCCCCGCTGTCGTGGTGATGGCGTAGCCTCGGCGTAGTTCCCCTTCTTCCTTTAGTCATAGTAGTAAATTTGTCATGGGGCTAATGGCTGATTGACCGGTCGTAGGACCATAGGCAAGATGTGGGTTTGAACTCACCCGCCTTCCTGTGCAATGGCGAGCAATAAGCTTCATTCATTTATTTACTTTCCACTTGCCAGTTTATATCGCTGTTTGGTTATTGGGTTTTGACTAGGTAGGCAGGCAAAGGAGAGAAATCCGCCACTCCTTCTCCCCGTGGACCTATCTGCCTTGTCGTGAATTTCTCTGTTTACGGGCCTACTTGATAGTCTCCCCTTCTGTTTGTCGAACTCACTGTCTCTCTGCTTCTCTCCTCTACCGCTTCACTGCAGCGGCAGCATAAGATGTTGCGTCAGATCGTTTTCTCCGTCCTGCCCAATGTGTGCAATCTCGTCGCGATTTCTACATCTTCGATAGGACCAACTGACTCTCGGAGGTGCCAAAACTGACACCCTCCTGCCCTACTATCTTCGTGGCTAATGCTATTGATCAGCATTGCTTCATTTCGATTGCATCATTACTGCTAAGAGCGATTAATCAAGAGGTTTTATCGACTCCGTTTAAGCTATCATTGGAGTTGAGCGAAGGAACTGCAGTCGGCAGGCATGGGACTGGTGGCTAGAAGACGGAGGCTGCTTGGGTATGCGTCTGTGTGACGAGGATTTCACTTACGACTAAATGTGACCAATGATTGACCTCCGTCTTAGAATAATTAGCAGTACATCTAGAGCACATCTCTGCTTGATAAAAACCGAACGAACTGCAACTTCTGGAGAACCAAATGGCCAAACTTCTCACTGTTTTTGTTGCACGGCATCTGAAGTTGTGGTATGAGGTAAGGGAGTGTGGCGTCTGCATGCGGGTGTGGGAACTGCGCGAGGATGGGTGCATCACCACGATGTAGTATCTATATTTTTAATGGTGGTGAGGGATTGTGTTGTCACTGACGCGCTTCAAAATGCAGACTAACATGAGGATAACAATATCGGGTCTTTTTCGATGTGTATAGTTAAACACCCGGTTTACATGCGCATCAGCTGTGAAAGCGGGGGTCATGGACGCACGATAGGATGTTACAGCCTACCTGTCATTTCCAAAAGACGGTGGGTAGTAAGCTCTAAATACTACCAATTTGGTATTCGCTTCTTTCACTAACGTTGGAGGGGATCAGTGGTGACTGACTGGCAGACAACCCAACTTGTGAATGAAAGTGGCTTTTGTTATGCTATTAAGGCATTGCTCTATCCATCCGCCTGAGGTGTGCGCCAGGCCGCCACCACAGGAGTATTCCTGGGCTGGATGATGGTGTGCTGGCGGGTGAAAGTGTTTGCGATGAATTGATCCGTTGGTGAAGGCCTAACAGATACCGCTAAGGTCTCCATTTTGTATGCGATGCAAATCAAACTCAAGTAGGAGAACGTTTTCCGTGTCAGCAATTACTACCCTTAGGTGGGCTCCCTGCTTTTGTCTAGAATGCCCTGACGCACCATCTCAATATGGACACCCAACTTTTGGTCAACATCTATTAAAGGGTATTGATCGAAAACGGACCAACCGGTGGTGAACACAATCAAATATCTGCGTCAGTTTGCACTAAAGGAGCGGCTGGGGGCATTTATGAAGCAGACAGTGACCATTGTGCAAGGCTCTGCACCCACCGTCCTTATGCTTGTGGACTACCGGATACTCCTGTTCGATCGGATGGGGCGCAATTCTAACCTCGTGTCGGACCAGTGGTGCGACAGTCCTGCCGGTCACCGCGAAGTCTGATGTCCCTAGAGCCTTGCATCGCCACTGGCCATGATTAGCGGTCTCACCTCATCTTGAAATATCAATTCTTGTGATTTTGACACCACTTTGGAATGTACTTGTGGATATCAATTATATAAATGGATTGTTTGACTTTTTTTCGTTTACTTTGATTGCCTGGTTGGTACAACGGAAGGAGGGGTATCCATCTGGCAGATATTCACTCATTTCAAAGTAACTTTGGTGGGTCTGGTGGTTGGCGAGGTTAGCTGCAGCGCATTGACTGGGTACCGACTGTGTTATGAAATGTTGGTCGTCGGGGAAGAGCAATCTGAAGGCAGTAAAAGCAAGAAACAGCCCTTCACCATCGTCGTAATTTTGTCGGCAAATGATTCCTTCCTGAAGGGTGCGGACATTGCTGTGCTAAAAACGCACGATTTTGTTGCAGATGCTAAATTCCCTGGTAAGGAAGTAGTTTTGAATGCAGAAAACGTGACAACTGCGCAAATGTTTCCTACTTTTGCACTGTTTCTTACCCATTTTGAATTCCTTGTTGCATTATTATTATTATTATAATTATTGTTCGTTGGGAGCGAAGAGGTGACCTTTCGATTCATCTGTGGATGGTGATGATGAAAATGGGCCGTTTCAATGTCCGTGCACGATATTACGAGTCGAGCAAGTATCGACGGATGGATTAATATAATAGAAGAGCAAGCATTTGGGCGCCGTTACAATAAGTGGGAAGGCACATAAAGGCGAAGGGGAGCCGGGGATTTACCTGTGTTTTTTTCATTTTCGCATGTATTTTTGTTATTTCTGTGGCACTTTCAAAATCCCAACGTGTGAATTTAATGGTTGTCGGTTAGGTGAATTGACGAAACCTGTCAAAGCAGAACAACTTGCAGTCCTTCATGAAGATGACTCAGACATCTTCCAGGATAAACGTGTCTTCAGTGAGAACTAGCATGTGCATTGTTTCCATGATGGTCACTGAAGGGGTTGTCTGTCCTTCCGGTGAAAGGAACTGCTTGAT
This sequence comes from Taenia saginata, assembly GCA_001693075.2. Lineage (NCBI taxonomy): Eukaryota > Metazoa > Platyhelminthes > Cestoda > Cyclophyllidea > Taeniidae > Taenia > Taenia saginata. The sequence continues at coordinate 68,202 of LWMK02000094.1, forward strand.
TACCGACGAGTGGCTGTAGGCGTATCTGCAGCCTCCCATTAAATTCATGCCCCCATCAACAGCATTCATCGTTGCGACTTGGTCAATCATCTTGCCAGCTACCTCAGTCTCGCATGTAGCGCGAAGACTGGTAAACGCTGAAGCGAGGCTACACTCGATAGATCTATCGCCATGCATTACCAATCTTGCGTTTCTGTCACTAAGGCAAATATCACCTTAGCTGTGGAGTTATCAAAGTGTTTACATTAGTCGTTCCTGCGGCGTAACCAATAAGTGGCAGTAAAATATTAAAAATCAACGAACGGCAAACATACTGATCACCTAAATGGTCAACCGACTATGTTTTGTCCTTGGATTTGTTAAGTAGTCTGGCCTAAGTTTTAATTTAATGGCGACTGTGCAGTACGGCGTCAAGTGGCGCAGATGAAGACATCCATCATTAGCTTAACAGCAAGAGTATGGCATTGAGGGCAATGCTACTGGAAAGTTTGTTAGTAAACAACATGGTCTACTACAGGCACTGGGAAGAATGATGGTAGCAATTGAACAAATAACAATGGCTTTGCGTAGGTAGTGTAGCATTGTTTGCAGGAGCTGGCTGTCTTTGCCAAGGCTTGCCGCATAAAGCAAGGGAGCTCAAAAAGTAAAAATGGGGCAAGGAGCATTTAGCGGTGCCAAAAATGAAGCGGATTGTGCTCGCTAACATTTAACGATACTTACCGTCATGGCACGGTAAGTATCGGTGGAGCTCTGGCTAAACGGTAAGTATCGGTGTAGCTCTGGCTAAACGGTAAATATCGCTTTAACTCTGGCTAAACGGTAAATATCGGTGTGGCTCTGGCTAAACGGTAAATATCGGTGTAGCTCTGGCTAAGTCAATGAGTTGTTATTATTTGACAGGCTCCGTGAGGGCCTTTAAACCGGAAACAAGAGGAGGCAATTGGGTTGAGGCTGGAGGCTTGCTGTTGCATGGTGCATTGAATGTGTGAACCGCTGTCGTGTAGGGTGCTGTGGGGAGCTGGGCTGGCCCAAGACGACAGGCACAGAGATGAAGCTCTGTCATGCAGTGCACCACTTATTTGTTACATCATCGCATACGTTGTGCTTCGACGCTGTGATGGGAGGAAAAGGATGAATAGGGCAAGCACGCATAACATTCGTGTCTACAGGGCTACAAAATGTACGCATGTTTAAAAGCTCACCATAATTTTTGTTGATCACCGTTCTCCAATCCGGATGTGTGGAAAAGTGCCGACATTTTGTAAAGGAACGCATTGGTCTAGTTTGTAAGGTGTAGGACGACTGTTGACCACATTTTGATCTGTAGTGTTTTCGTAGTAATGGCAACCTGAATGGCCATGTGTTGAGACGTCATTCGATTACCCTGGTTGGCATGACGCGGATGCCCATGTCAACAGCTCTGCTGCCACTTTGGTCCCCATGTAATCGAGTCAACAAAACGTGGTCCACCGTGTAGTGCCATAACAATCACGATGGTTAGGTATTGCCTCCTATTGTCTGCAGAGAACTAGGCACTCTAATAATCCATTTAAAAGGAACCTTTGCGCAATTTAGTTACATGCAACGAAGGTAGGCAGCATTCACTACGAGGACACGAATATGTATCAAATGTATTTATGATTTCAGCCGAAATTGTAAAAGGGTTTTGGGTCGCCCAGCTGTGCTGATTAGCCGAAAGCTTGACTGAAGTCACTGAAATGGACAGTTAGTCGTTATTTCTGCAACATGGTTTAAACTGTGGTAGCAAATTTGATTTCATGGGCAGTGTTCAGCTATTCTCCTTTCGAGTCCCACAGATTACTAGGCGCAAAAATGACCTGCGTAAAATATATGCGTATTCAAACCACACACGCAGAAAACTTGGCAAAATCTGCTGCCACGGCACGAGGACATTTCTAATGTGGGGACTCAAATTGCTATTTTGTTTGTGACAGAATCAACAAAGGGACTTTGAACCATATCCGCTAACAACGTAAACAGGTCAAAGTAGGCTAACAAGTGCGACACGTAAGAGTGCTGTAATTGGCGTGACAAGCGCAATTCAAGTGATTTGAGCCAGTCGAGACACTCGGAGAGCGAATATCGTAAATGCATCACAATTACTAAGAATTGTTCATTGACTCGCTA
>LWMK02000094.1:70971-81251 GCA_001693075.2 Taenia saginata
CACTAGCAACACTTCAAGACACTAGTGAAGTGGAGGTGCAAATTGCCTGCATGCATACGCTTCATATGATCCTTCATTAAGCCGTGTTAACGAAACTGCCACGGCAGTGAGAACGCACGTGGGAGCGCGGCACCAAATATTAGGTTTGGTGGAAGTAGAAGCAACAAATCGGTTAGTACAAGCAACAGTTCAAGTGACTGAGAGTTGGGGATTTCTACTTATGTGCTTCGGTGTGGAATGTTTTACGTCAAAGCTGCAGCTAAATCGATTGAAACACAATGTGCAAACAGAATCTGGTGTTGTTGAGCCATGGGAGGTGCAGCTTCCTTACCTGATGCTGCTTCTCTACAAAACAAGAAGCAACAAATCAGTTAGTACAAGTGGCAGTTCAAGTGATTGAGAGTTGGAGATTTCCACTNCAGGAATCTGGTGTTGTTGAGCCATGGGAGGTGCAGCTTCCTTACCTGATGCTGCTTCTCTACAAAACCACACGCACCAAATGCACAGCCACCTCTAACCTTGCCTTCGCCTGCCGAAACGCCCTATAATAAAGAACGAACCTAATCTCTATGATACATGCTACAACACCTTCATGTCCAAACCATCGCTATCACTGTACGTTCAATGTAGATCTGCTAAGTGCTTTTCTCAATCATATGATTGTGATTAGCGGTAGCACTGTCATTAGCAATTTGTGNATGATTGTGATTGGCGGTAGCACTGTTATTAGCAATTTATGCAATTATCTAATTGTATTGTCTCAGCATCATCTGTTGGGCAATTGCTGGTGTCGTATTGTCAAGATGGGCCGATAGGGGTTGACTCTCTTTGTCCACATCAAGGGCATCAAGTTGTCCTGGACAATCGTAAAAATTGGTACATTCCTCATTCCACTATTGTCCTTTCCTCTTCTCGCAACGCCCGTCGTTTTTTGCAGTGAGATCTTTATGTCTTGTGGGCGCGTGGGATAAAAGAAACGACCGCATTGACCTTTTTCGTTTGGGTTTCGCTACTTATGTGTTCTCGGTGGTACTACCAAGCAGGAGTGCCACTTGCTGCGAAGGTGAGGGAGTAACGGTATTCAGTGGGTAAAAGGAGAACCCCTCATAGAGTAGATTGAGTAACAAATCAAGATATCTTTCCTAAGGATTCATTGTAGTCCAAAAGTAAAGAAAAGAAGTGTAGCATGTGGAAGAGAGGAGTGTGAAATAAGAGTTAAAAGGCAATAATAAGTCACAAGTGCATTGCTAAATGATTTGGACTNAGTGCATTGCTAGATGATTTGGACTAATATCGGCGAAGCCCGATCTTTGTCCAAACTGAATTATGTGCTCACGTTATTTCAACGGAATTAAGGCAATAGATGTATTGCATGTTTGCGCCGTGAGGTTATTGAATGATCACGGTTGCCTACCTTCCCATGAGCACGCACAGATTTTGCCGCCGCTTCTTGATGAGTATAACTGGTGCTTTACCACACGATATTGGCGATCTTAGCTTCCAACCTCACTACAAGGACAATACTAAGCTATTGTCCTTCATTTTTTGTTCCCACGATATTTGTGCGTGGGAGCAGCACTGTTATCATCCTACCTTGACCAATCAAGAGAGCAAAGTTTTCAGAACGGAAGTTTTAGGGTCGACAATCTAATGCATACACACAGTCCAATCCATGGTGAGTTGATTTGCTCCCACCCAAGTAGAGTGTCTGACGGTCGTCATTCTCCCATCTATGTATCACATTTTGAATGTATCTTACCGTGAGTTGAAGGGCAGTACTTACGGTAGTGGAGTATAGCTCCTTATGATATTCATTAATATGGTTTATTACCCATCTATGTATCACATTTTGAATGTATCTTACCGTGAGTTGAAGGGCAGCACTTACGGTTTACTACCCACTGGAAGGATCGCGAATAGTTCTGGAATGTTCCAGAAGTGCGCACAAGCAGCAGTTACTCGCTACTTTTTAGTTCAACGAAGTAAGCAGAGGGGTTTTGTGGTTGTGAATAGTATTGATGCTAGTGAATGCAGTGCTGTTGCTTTTCCTTGAAGAAATGCACATCCTATTATGTCGTGCGGTTCGGTTACCTTTCAGATGTAAATAAGGGCACTCATTCTCTAAGGAAATTTTATTTATCTGTCCATCTGACACTTTACGAGTGATTTTAGCGCTTTCCTCTTCAAGTGATGGATACATAAATGGCACCAAAATAAAACGTCGAACATGTCCTCAAGTCATGTGCTGCTGTTTGCCAATGTCTGTGTTGGCTTTCTCGGCTGATCCTGTGGGTGAATTGGGATGTTCTTTATAAGGACTGGTATCCTGCCATCAACTGCCGTTTGTTTTAGATCAGCACTTTAGCTAATCGCACTTTTGTCATTAGTTTTCTAAAACGCTAACATTTCATGTGCGTGGTAAGCACAATCAATCGCAGGTTGTTACTAGAACAAGACGCATCCTAAATGAGTGGAACCATCAAGTTTCATTCTTCACGTTAGTAAATGGGCTGGAGACCGGTCATACTATGACTTTTTATGGTGTGCAATTGCCTCATAATGTCTCAATTAACTCAAAGTAAATAGGCTCGCCTAGTAGTTCGACCTGGCCATCTGGTGACAGGTTAATAAGCATTTGTGTAAGTTCACTAAACACATATTTTGTGCTACATCGCACCAATAGCATAGCTCAGTCGTCTTGTGCGTTTTGCAAATTTCTTCATCATTACAAGTAATTGCTGATAAGACATGCGTCGTGTTGCTGCACAGCAAACACGCACACAAGCCACTGATAACAGGCACAAAGAGCCCGCAGGAACCGGCCAAGGCCAAAGCGTTTCCACTCGCTAATTTACCGCTACACATCTAACATTGACATCGATACTGCCTGACTAACTTACATCTATGAAGCATGACTCTGCATGCAATGTGCAATCCATGATGTTGCTTCAGGCTTGGGTGAAGAAAGGAACACCGTGGATTTTCAGTCACTCATTGGAGTCAGTGCCCAGTTACATGCTTCCGAACAGCCATCAAGCCAAATTAGGATAAATCTTTGCCAGCAAGGTGAATTTGTCCGTGAAGTTGCTCTAGCTGGTCAAGTTAATAGCTTGCATGTGCAGATTTAGATTGCCTTTGCTATGGGTGCTTGTGTCTGTATTGAGGGAATAAGTGGCACGCAGCAATGCGGCCAGCATCGATGCGCTGACGAAATCGGTGTTTTTCCTGAGAGCAGCAGGCAAAAAGGGATGCCCTTTGCCTCTTCATTTGCCTTTGACAGCGGTGTGATATCAGTGGTTTTCAAAGACATGAACTAGTTGAACTGATTCAATTGGTATGAAACCAGCGCCCTGTCACTGAAGTAAATTCATACCATGCTGCCTAGGGGTTAGCACGACAGCGATTCTCTACAGCATGATATTTGGATCCTCTAGCCGCCTCTGCCTGCGCAGAGACATGGTAAAAGCTAGATGTCACCCAAAGCTTCCAAAATAAAGCATTTGCAGGCATGGCTGTTGACGTTGAAATTCTAGCAGTTTTAAACATTTCATGGCCCACATCGGCCGTAGAAGTGTTGTATTTCACCTTTCCTCCATTAGTAGCACGGGTATAGAGCCAACTTGCCAAGTAGAATTACGAATGTCTGGGGGAAAAGAAAAACCAATTGCAACCAAACCATACCCAAGTGTCTTTGTGTAGCTCACGGAAACAGAGTACACACAACTAGAACTTGCTATCACTATGGTACAGGAGGTGTTGATGCATCTCATCCAAGTCGTTGTGTGCTTCATCGCACGCGATACGTTTATGTCCATCGTCGGCCTTCGTTTATCTTCCACGGCTAATTGAAACAAAGAATTAGGCGAATTATAGAAAAGGGGAAATTCTCTTTTGGCGCAAGGAATAGTTTACTAACTAGCATATCATTTCACAATGCAGCATTCTGTCTTCGTTGGAGGTAACCAGCAGTTTTTAACTTTGTATTGTGTTTTAACACTGTTGCATACAGAACGAGTTCATGGCGTATATCAGTAGCACTTCTCGATCAAACACAAAGGGATTTTCAGTGGCGTTTCTTTCGAGCAAGTGGTTCAGTTGGACATCGTTTTTCTTGGGCATCAACTAACGTAAATTCAAGGCATGTTGGGTAGGATGATCACAATGTTCTACTTCTGCTAGGCAAATGGTCTAGCCTTTTGGTTGATAATAAGCACTTTGCGCAAAATCCCTCGCGTTCTACCTCCTTATTAGTACTTCCACCTGAGGTAGCCGAGGCCATGTTTGCCTGCTTCAACACCTTTTCGAAAACTTCAAAATTACAAAAGGATTTTATGCGAGCCATGAAGCATATTGACAGTACTCTGTGTGCTCGAAAAATGATATTGCACAACTGAAGTTTGGTTCGCATCACTAAAAATGCAATATGTTTTCAGATCCATAACGTAAGAAGCTAAACAGCCCCGAAACTGGTGAATAACCACGACTAGTTGACCATGTTAATAACTCGTTTTTACTGACAGTCAATCAGTAGGAGTCGCGGGTTAGTTAGGTCCTAAGACAGTTGGACAAATTTTTGTGTGATTTTTAGGAACAAAGGTACACGGATGGAAGCGAAGAGACCACTGCTAAGGTCCAATGTAACAAATCGCAGATTTGAGATTTGACAAAATTTGGGAAGCCAGTGCTACTGCACATACTTCATTTCCGTCCTTGATTGTCGCATGGAAATTGGAGATTGCATTTGCAGCACTATGCATGTACTACGATCCAGAGGTCTATTCAAGAAGTTAATCAGAGAGATGACTGTAAGCGGTCCTGATCGAGCCACCACCAAACGAGATTGCAAATGAGTGCACTGTCTTCATTGTGCGCCTCGATTTTGACGCATCCGCGAAGAACGATCAATGAGTTCACTTGCTTACCTACCCCAGGTTCCTCCACGCAAGTGTAACCGTTGCGCTGGAGGGGATTTTAGCCCTTTTTACCAATGCCGCAGAAGGGTTAGCTAAAGCCTGACATCCTAATTCTATTTATATTTAAGATATCAGCACATCGCTAACCCCAAAATAAGGCAAGACAGTATCAAATTGGATGAGATCTTGCTTAATAGCAGAAAACGCAGCTATTCTATATCATCTTTGCTGTTTTAAATGCAAACCGCAATTTGGTGCAGGCCCACTTATAATAAGCTGCTAGGCAAAGCAGATCANCTTCATTGTGCGCCTCGATTTTGACGCATCCGCGAAGAACGATCAATGAGTTCACTTGCTTACCTACCCCAGGTTCCTCCACGCAAGTGTAACCGTTGCGCTGGAGGGGATTTTAGCCCTTTTTACCAATGCCGCAGAAGGGTTAGCTAAAGCCTGACATCCTAATTCTATTTATATTTAAGATATCAGCACATCGCTAACCCCAAAATAAGGCAAGACAGTATCAAATTGGATGAGATCTTGCTTAATAGCAGAAAACGCAGCTATTCTATATCATCTTTGCTGTTTTAAATGCAAACCGCAATTTGGTGCAGGCCCACTTATAATAAGCTGCTAGGCAAAGCAGATCATAAAGAACACGTGACGTGACAAAAGGAAATGTCTCCTGTCGGAAACTTGGGTATCATTCCTTAACAGTAGCCATTTAATCCAACAGACGACAGACTGCGCACCCACGCTCTGTCATGGAACTGGCCGGATTGCAAAGATGAGTGTCGTTATGAAGGACACAGCTTATTGGAAAAGCTCTTCGTCCTCAGATGCGGCGTGTTGACAGTGGCATGGTTTTAGTTCGGAGGGTGGGGATTATCACGTAAGTGGTCATTTGAGAGACTCAAAGCAGTCAACTACATGCTCGATGAAGGGACGGACAAATTATAGCCCTGAGCTAATACAGTGTGGCAGAGCTTTGGGATCTTTTCACATGTTCCATGTCTCAATCCACTCACAGTAGTGGAAAGTAACATACAGGAGCCTGAAAAGGCGTTACTTGGAACCAAGTTTGCGTGGGATAGATAAGCTATCAGTGATACAGAAATGAGTGTGGGGAATAATAACTGAAAATGATAGCTCAACTATACCCCAAATTCTAGAGTCCTTTAATTACCTAACTTAATCTAACTGCTTTATCTATCATCCACTAAGAATGCAATGACAAGTGAGTTGGCTGGCATAAAAAGCGGTAGAGTTACGTGCTATATAGCAAAATTGTGAACGAGAAGTCATTCGAATGGATGGTGCTTACTGTGGACAATGAACCAATTCAAATTGCCTTATGACGTTAAATGCAAATCCCTCATTTGTTTAACACAGTGTTTACCACAAGCAGCATAAGTTATTCTGCATATAGATAAGAGGGTTGTCGATTTGGGTCGGATCAAAATGCTTGGACGGTAGCACAGGTAGTTTAGCAACCAGACAAGTAACATGCCACCATCCAGGAGTAACAAACCTCGAGCGTTTACGCTGCAAACTCTTTGATTCGCAATCGCACATTCGTTCTGAAAACGCAGCAGGATCCCTGTGAACTGCTTTTTGCGGATGATGCCCTTCAATCAGAGTGAATCGATCAAGACAACTGAAATGAATGCTGGAATTGTAGTAAAACATTTTTACACCAAGCTGAAAGCACTTGCTTTGCAGTTTCCTACCTGCCATTCGAAGCGCAACTGTTCTGCAACTATCATAAGGTAAATGTTTGGAGGATTGACGGTTGAACATGCTTAGAACAGTGCAAAAGTGTCCCAATGGATAAACTTCCTGATCACAACCAATTTTTTAGGAAAAATGCGATTCTGGACCACAGTGCATGTTTATTAAGCCGACAAGACGCAATTTCATTGACCGAATAGGTCAGTTCATGTCATCCGGTAGTCGTCAACTTTCGACGTCGTCTTCACCCTCACATTCCTCCTCACCTTACCCTTAATTCGCAGCTCTTTAGACTCAGCGCAATATTCAAGTTGTTTTTAAAACATGTGTGAGCTAGATTTCCCATGGCCTATCCTTACTGCCCACCTTGTGTGGCAGAAGTACTCATTAGCGTTTGGACGGATCTCGCCACCGAAATACGAAGTATATTATTTATTTGCCATTGCAAATGCAAGTAAGTGAATCCGAAAAGTGGGCACAGGGTAATGAAGTTTATAAGTGCAGTCTGCGAACAATGAAATGCAAGCCTAATATCACATCGAGGTAGTTACCAGTCTTTGGCGCATATGAAAGAACTGACAAGCATTTAGGTTGTTTTCTGCTATCCCTATCCTTATTGGTTGGAGGCGTGTCCTGCTTAGTAGGAACGAGGCTGTACATCAGATATAACTGACAGTTTGGCGAGATTCGCTGTGTCGGGAAGCGCCTACGCAGAAGAATTAAAGCTAATAAACACACGTATGTCTAAGATGTGCTGTTCTTCCCAGGTTGAAATTGACGTGCATCTAACGAGTAGCAAAATGTTAATTTAAAGGCCTAAAATTAGCTAAGCAATGTAAGCTATTTTTCATAGTCTTGGGCTACTCCTGTTAAGGTGCGAATCTGTGCAGCAGTGAGGTTGTACCATGACGCAATAGCCGACCACCTGAACTTGTTTGTGTGCGGGTGCTCAAAAATGCACCGGTCAACAACGTGGCTATGGGAAAGGAGGGTAGAGATAATATAGGCTTCTTGCCCGTTTCGGTTGGCCACACAGTAACGTATGCAGCGCACCAGATGACAATGCGGCAAATAACTGTGGTTGTGTTGAATGAGGTGTCAATCAAATGCTGAAAATTTTGGCTAGGAGAAGCAGGTAAAGAGGGCGTTTTCACTTACTACTAGACAAAAGCCTCTATTTTTAAAAAAAGTGTATGTCAGTTGTGACATCTAACAAACCTCTCAATAGTTCACGTAACTGCTGCGAATTATGCCCGACTCACACGAGAAGAGCCCAACAATCACTTTCCTCAGGTATGTTGCGTGGTCTCTCAATACTGATCACAATCTTAAGACCAGATACTGGCGGCTTCACTGCATATACGTCCACACTTCCAGCAATGGTTCTCTTATAAGCCATCATCATCCACAGATGAATGGAAAAGCCACCTCTTCGCTCCCAACCCATAATAACGACGATGCAGCAGGGAGGTCGAAATGAGTAAGAAACAGTGTAGAAGTGGGAAACATTTACGTAGTTGTCAGGTTTCCTTTCGTATTCAAAACCACTTCCTCATCAAGAATTTTTGATTCTGCAACAAAATTGTACGTTTTTAACACGACAATATCCGCACTCTTCAGAATGGAACCATTTGCCAACAAAATTATGAAAGTAGTGAAGAGCTTTTTTTTTACTTTCACTGCCATCAGATTGCTCTTCCTCGAAGACAAACAATTCACAGGGCAACCGGTATCCACTTGAGGCGCTGCAGCTAACCTCGCCAAATTTGGATTGAGTGAATATCCTCCAGAGGCACATCCGTCTTTGCATTATATCAACCAGGCAAACCATGTAATCGAAAAAGGTCAAAAGAAATACTCATACGTTTAGCAATCACAAGTACATTTCAAAATGGCAGCAAATTCATAAGGATTGATATTTCAAGTTGCGGTAGAATCACTAGCTGGGACTGATGACGATGATGGCTCCTAAAGACACCAGACCTCTCGATGTTCAGCAAGGCGGTAGCACCACTGCTATGGCACCAGGTGGAAAATACGCCCAATCTGATCAAGCAGGCGCACCTGACAGTCCACACGCATGAGGACGGTGGGTGCAAGGCCTTGCACATTAGTCAACGTCTGCTACACGATTACCTGTAGCGGATGGTAGATTATGTTCACCACCGGTTGGTCCGGTTCTCGATCAAAGCCCATTAAAAGGAGATCGGCCAAAAGCTGGATGTCTATGTTGAGATGGTGCAACAGAGCATTGTAGGCAACGTTAAGCCACGGTTTCTGCAGCCATTTAAAAGTAATAGCAAAAAAGCGACATTAGCTGAGGCCCCACGAAAGGTTACCAATTGCTGACGGGAGAAGTGTTTTCCCACTTGGGTCAGAGCTATGTAGAGAATAGGAGAGAGACCTCAGCAGCACATATTTGGTCTTCACTAATGGATCAATTCATCGCAAACAATTCAGTCTGTTGGCGCACTCTCATCCCACCCAACAACAGTCTTGTGGTGGTGGCGTGCCCATCCCGCAGGCGCGTGGAGTGAGCGATGCGTTGATAGCATAAGAAGGCCACTTATGGTCACAAGTTAGGTGATCTGCCAGTCACCACGGCATCCCCGCAACATCAGTGAAACAAGTGAATGGCAAATTGACAGTCTTAAGAGCTTACTGCCCACCGTTCTGTGATGAAAAGGGCATGCAGAGTGTAGCACTGTAAAAATGGTGGCGTTTATATGCGCTTTGTAGGTGAGAGGCGGGAACACAATACCCACGTGGTCGAGGACGAGCTCGCTTCTTCCCCTCCGGAGCCGGAGACCCAACCCCAGTAGATTTGGACTGTTTTACCTACCGTTTTCCCTAAATAAAGTGATGCCTAGAAGAACTCGGCCTTCTTGTAGCAAGGTTGAAAGGAAGGAAGAGGAGGAACGGGAAAATCCCGCTACAAACATCCATTCGCACGTCCATGACGGCCGGTGCAGTTGTAAACCAGGTGTTCCGCTATCTACGACAAAAATGACTCAAAGCTGTCATTCTCCTGGTAGTCTGCAGTTTCAAGCACGTCAGCGGCAATGCAATCCCCCACTACTATTATTGAGAAACACGGAATCTACCTCAAAATGATGCACCCATCCTCGGACAACTCACTCACCCCCATTCAGATGAAGCACTTCCTTATCTCATGCCATACCTTCGGATGCTATGCAACAAATGTAGTGGGAGGCTTGCCCTCGGGGTTACCGCAACTCCGTATATACGTCCATGTCCGGTTTTCTCAAGATCCCAGTACAATTCCCCTCTGTTTGGTTGGTTTAAATCAAGCAGAGGTGTACTCTAAGTGGACTGCCAACGATTCGAAGACAGTAGTAAATCAATTATCACGTTCATTCGTAACTGAAATCCTCGACACACAGACCCATACCCGTGTAGCCTTCAAAGAAGATTCGTTTGTCGACGAAATCAAAACGATGATGAACAGTTCTTTACAGAAAAAGAACATATCTCCCACATTTGCCTGCCTATCTACTCAGTTCCTTACTGATCAAACAGCCACAGCAAATGCAAGAAAATACGGGTGGGACCAAGCCCCCATCTTGGCTACGGCCCTACGATCCGCAAATAAACTAATAGCTCCGCGGTAAAAAGTAA
>LWMK02000094.1:83784-152962 GCA_001693075.2 Taenia saginata
CCTTTAATATAAAATGAGGCATAGTGTTGGCGCAGAATGCACACATTCTGGAAACAGAGGGGCTGAGGGCTAATGGCATGGTTTGGAGGCCAGCCTGCTAGCCAATACTGCAATACTTTGTTTGTTCGAACTGCTGGTTTCGGTCATTTGGGTGGCTATAATGTACTGGCCGATTAGCCGGCCTCCGGGTGGTGCCAACAGCCGCCATCCCCTCTGTTTCCAGAATATATATTCTGTCTCAGTACCATGCCTTCCTTTGCACTAAAAGAAGCCTTGAAACGCTACAGTACAATGTGGTTACTCAAGCCACCTATGCTAACAGTCCGAGCTAAAAATTATAACAGGAAATCTTGAACATTACTTTTAAATGTGACGCACGGAACATCCTTGAAGGCATAAAAGCACGTGACGCTCGATCAGAATATCGACATTTAGCTAGCAGAAAAGGATGAGGACTTCCAACTTAGCTCAAAGGCCAGTTACCCCAACCAATGCAGAATGGTCAACGAAGTGCGCGTTACCGACACCGAGGCTTAGTCAGCCTCTCTCTCCAGCCACCACACTATGTCCAGCTGAAGAGATAGCTGATCACGCTGTCACCTGTTTTTATATGGCACATCGATCGGATTTGGAAAATAAGGGACGGGAAATTTTGCCGACTGTTACGACTGTCTACAGCCTGACGCATGAACCTATGCCTAAAATCAGATGCACAAACACCGCTTAGCGAATATTTTAGGCAGTTCACGGTTAGTGTCGCTATGGTAGTTAGTAGCCTTCTAGCAGAACCTGGGTGTTGAGAAGCTGTCAAAGACAGTAAAAATTAGCATCGATGCCCTGAAAGATTGGGTTCGCTTTCTGCTACCACAGTTGTAGCGCCACGACACTTTTCTGAAGACGAACGAATATATAATACTGGGAAAAAATATTTGCATTTGGAGTTAAAAAAAGGATTGCATTTACATTTAGAGCCTCGTAGTGGAGGGGAATCCTGAGTGCCCCAATGCAGAAGGGAGCATAGCACACTGTTCTGCTTGAATCCGTGCTGTTTCTACTTGATCCCAAAGCAGTAAATATACCATTGTTTAATTGATCCGTTTGGTCTCAGAGTAGCCGAAGAGGAGAAGAGCAAACGAGAGAGGTGTTGCATTCATCAAAGTACTTTACTTTCCCACATTCACAAGACACTGAATGCATTAAAATGTAGCGTTAAAACTATGTTAGAACTGATAGGTGAGTAAAGTGAGCAATGCCTGTTCTATTTGTGAGCAGCATGTGCCTTTTTTTCTCCTCCATTCAGCCCTTGGTGTACTTTGAACAAACAGGTTGATTAATTGTGGTCGGCTAGAAATGGTGCAGATTTCGGGACCGAGATACTAAGCCCCTTTCTGCTTCCGGAGATACTGATCACTCATCTATCACAAGGATCCATTGGCTTGTCCGCTTTTCACCTCGCTGATGCATTCAAAAGAGCGTGAGTATTACAGAGCCGTCTCCACTTTTCTAGCACCGTGTCCAGTGCTACACTTTGAGCTGTCTTTAAACTTTCCGTCAGTTGATTTCCTATCTTTTGATAGTGTACAAATTTCGCTTCGTATCCGACTGGTGGAGTAACTTATCACAAGGATCCATTGGCTTGTCCGCTTTTCACCTCGCTGATGCATTCAAAAGAGCGTGAGCATTACACAGCCTTCTCCACTTTTCTAGCACCGTGTCCAGTGCTACACTTTGAGCTGTCGTTAAACTTTCCGTCGGTCGATTTCCTTTTCACCGTGTCCAGTGCTACACTTTGAGCTGTCTTTAAACTTTCCGTCAGTTGATTTCCTATCTTTTGATAGTGTACGAATTTCGCTTCGTATCCGACTGGTGGAGTAACTTTATAGTGACGCATCTTGATGTCGAGGATGGTTATGGGTTGGGCGCATGGTTGCGCATTGCAGACGAGGTAGTTCGTGAGTGCAAGAACCTTCAAAACTCAAAGTGCGTCTTCGCTCCGAGGGAGGTGGTAGTTTCGTTACAGTTCGTGCATTTGTAGGAGGTAGACGTCTCGGTAGACGCTGGTCCTAATTAGTCTCTGCGCGATGCTAAAATCTTTCTTTATGCCTTTTAATGCACTTGCTTGTTAGAAAGCTATGGAAAGGCATTTTAGTTTTAAGAGCTCGTGGACATCTTGAACTGCGAAAATTCAGTTGATTTATGGAATCTTAGCCCCATATATGAGAAGATCACGCATGAAGCTTGAAGCGCACACTTTGGGCTGCGTAGCCTTAATGAAAGTGTCTAGTCAAGTGATTAGAGAGAGATTTGTTCTAAGCCACCTGTGCCTACTCTAGTCCTCTTTGGGGCCGGGAATGGCTGAAGGCGCTGTGTTGAGCATGTATGAATTAGCGATGGAGATGTTTGGTTGCAAGTTGAAGCACTGTTGATCGTAGCCCATTTGTGTGACTACGTGACATATTTTGAGGCACATTTGGCCGCAACAGGTGTGTAAATGTTTAATTTACTGGGTCGCAGCTAATTGGTGGCACAGGTGATGAGTGCAACTTAGAGCAAAATCTCTACACTTGTGTGTGTCATGACTTGTTCAGAGGTCACATGCCACAGCTTAGCCTTGAGAAGGGATTTAAAATGTGCAGAATATATGGCAACGTTAATCATCATAATTGGAAGGAAATCACTGGTTAACCGCACCAGCTACTGATTTTCCGTACAATCGAGGAGGACGGAGGAGGAAGCGAGGGAAAAAGAAATACCACACCCACCTTTATTGGCTGGTGGGCCGAAGGACAATGCTAGTCTGGTGGGCATTTGAAAAGAAATGCTGTGGCATTGCTTCTTCCTCTGCTCAGGTCGTTCCCCAATGGTTTAGTGCAACTGCTGACTGAAACACAAAATCACTTTATTTACAATCAGTCAAACAATAAAGTAGCTTAAACGAAGGTGAAGAAGTAGAGGGATAGGTAAATCAACTAAGTGGCCAGTAGATCAATCACTCAATTAAAAGATTGATAATGCAGATAGTCGGATCATTGGTTGAAGGACCAGTCAGTGAATCGGAGGTTGATTAGAGAGGTATGCGTTGAGAACAGCGACGGTAGCAGCTTGAAAACGAGAATGAGAGAAGAGGAGAAGGAGGAGGAGGAGGGTAAGGTACAGCAGGGTGAGGCATGTTCTTGTGAGTGAAAAAGACGTTAGCAAAATGAACGAGAGGAAGGAGTGGAGAAAGGCGTGTAACGCTGCACACTTACTGAAGGACTTAAGACAGTTGGAGGAAGTGGATGAAGGGCTAAGCGGTGAGAAGCGCAGTAAATTGGCTTTCGTCCGAAGCATCAGGATGATGAGATAATAGCGGGAAATTGTAAAAATATTCCGAGTGAAAGTCAGTAATACCACGCAACTAAAGCTCTCCTCATTTTAAGCAGCCAAATGGATTCAATAAATTGACCTACAACAAATTGTCTGCCCCAATAGACATGTACACCATACAGATGTACACAGCTGAAAACAAGCAGCAAAATTTTATAACGAGTCCGCCTGCATTGCAAATAAAAATGCCCATTTGATAATATTGCGGAACTGATTTCTTTAATTTGTCCATGCTAGCCCAATTTTCTTTTCCTTTCATCCACTCGTGCTGCAGCCAATTTTGCGTAATCAGTTCAAATGCTGGTTGCTCTCTTTGTTTGGCCTGAAAATGCTGCAGTCAGATGCTCATAACGGATTCACTCACGGTCTGATATCCGTAAGTGACTCATCTACCACGTAATTCATTGTTTTGTTTCGTTCTTAGTTTTAATATGGTCATTAGGTTGGCCTCATTGTCTTGGCGGGGTGGGCTGGACTCTAGGTCATGCCGATGGTTCCACTAACCTTTTTTATTCGATGTGTGTGCGTTTTGTCCGAGCATTATGTCTTCCTTCAGCTTCGAAGGAGTCGTGAGAGGCTACATTGGTGGCAACGGTGAACAAATCTGAATTTAAAGGACTTTCACCCTGATTTCTACTGTTTATGACAAACGTTAGAGGCGCCAAAGAAGTGCATGTGGTACGTGTAAGAGAATCGCTGGTGTTTCACATCTGAAGGGTGGAAGAATGATTTCCTTCTTCAGCAACTTCTCCAGCTCCGTATTCTGCAAAAATCTATTGGCGGCAGAGGCCACACGATGCGCAAGCCATCCAAAAAGCTTTATTCTAAAGATTCTTTGTTTTACTCGCATAAAAATGTGGATTAAATGAAACATCGGTATGCGCTACACTTCTCTACCAGCTAAGTAGGGTCCAAATAGCTATGTCAGGGCAGCTCCGAGGCGTAAACAATGTGGTGAGAAGGAATAAATGCAAAGTCTCTTACAAGGAACTGCGCAATATCCCCTTCTCCCATCAGTTAACCTCTGGTACGAGGCTCAGGGAGATTTGAAGGATGTTCCTGTCTAATGTAAGCAGACCTTAGACATGAACGTGACAAACCGTGTCGCTGTGGCTGCTATAGTGAGTATTGTGGGCTCAATTTCCCTACCCCTCATCCACGTGTCCTGCAGCGCACTCGCAATTACAATCTTATCTCACTACCCTGCCCCCTAAGGCGGCTACTTCCATGACTTTCCGGCTGCACACACTGTCTCGAGGATTGATTTTGTTAGTGAAATCCTCCCACTACATGCAATTGTCTCACTCACAAGCGCTATCATTGCTTGGTGCAACAGAATGAAATGTTAGCTTCGGAAACACTTAAAGGTGATTCACACCGAGGTCAACTTCAACACACCCGTGAGTTGTTCCCTCTCATCCATTGCAAGTGTAGGTAACGGAATCTAACAAGCAGTTGCAGGCGAATTATTCTGTCCTGGCGGCATGATACTGTTTCACAGAGGATCGGGAGACTCTGTTGTAATGTGCCAACAAATACGATTTTGACGTTTGAAAACGCGTATTGCAGACCATGGAGATGAGTAAAACATCGTTATGCATCACAGAAGAAGAGTGGCCCAAAGGCATTCAAGCATTTAAGCAGAACAAATGCTTCAAATGGAAAATGTGGCACACTTCTCGAGGTACTTGGGGGCACAGAGCAGGATGAGGCTCACATAAGCCACATAAGTAAATAATTTATCCCAAGGAGTTAAAAATGTAATAAAAGCTACTACTAATTCCGCCCCATAAAATCGACGTCTGGGCTTTCTGAAAAGTGCCGCACTTTCACTAGCAAAAACTTTTAGCACAGTTTCGGCCAAAGGCTATATTATTTGCTGTCCCTACACTATGAGCAGTGAAAGTTCACAAATATCCGCTGTTCTCTTAAATGATGAGGTGGAAAAGTCATCTTGAATCCCATCAGTTTTGGTGCAATGTCCAGCAAAAATTATTGATGTGAGAAACTAGGAGGAGGTGGCTAAGATGGCACTTAATTTCCTACTCACCGTGGCACACACCATGCACTTGTGAACTCCACATGCATAGAGTTTGATACGTACCTTTAGTACACTGGCAGGAAAAGAAGGGAAGTTTAGGAAGTGAATGTGAAAGCAGACGTTACAGTCCTTACCTATCAGTTAATGGGTTTCGGTGATCACCCCTTCAGCTTAAATTGCAGGGACGCGTTCCTAGAAATTACCGGATCTGAGGCCTCGTCTGTGCACCGCATGTGGCACATCAAGCGCAACTAATCTAATCCAAGACTTTTAGGTGCACCATTTTACGTCTGAAAATGCAACTGTCAGTAATTAGTACTGGCCAAAACCTAAAAATAAGTGCCACCGTGCAAGTTGAGAGCCAGTCCACAACTGGGAGGTTAAATCGTCGGACGACAATATAGGCTCGTGCATGAAACGACGTGTGGTGACAGCCGGTATTGCTCGTGAAATCATTCTAACTTGCTTGTTAATCCATAAGTCCATAGAATGCTGAGACGAAAGAGTAGGCAATTTGCCCAAATTAGACCCCTGTTTATTAACCAGCCTATCCAGCCTTAGACCTTCCCCTCTCACCGCGCCATGGCACACGTGGGGTGCTTATAGAATCGAAAGCTTTAAATGCATGCCTCTGATCGAATGACACTCACAGCATCAGTTTGCTGTGCATTCGATTAAGATCTCTGATTGGTCGAAGAAATTAACAGGCAGTATCTAATTTTCTGATCTTTGGTTCGAGCATAATGTTTTGGTTGTTCTATCACGAACACCTTCAGCCATGATTTCAGTGCGATGTTGCTTCAGATATTGCTGGCGAAAATCGATAGGACACAGGTCGCCATTCTTTGTATTAAAGCGTTTGCATCCAGTTGGTGAATAGGGTAGTCTTGGAATATGTAGCGAAGCATGTCACCAAGAGGGCTAGTGTGTGGTAGAGAAGGTACCTGCTATTAGCGTGCAGTAAGCCAAGTCAAAAAATAGGTGGTGAAGTGGTTTAGGTGGGCATTTCCATTTGACACAGCCACGAGAACTGCGACCAACTGATTGTTTTCTTCGCACGCGTAGAAGCACTGGTACAGCACTTGTCGGTTCGACACCAAAAAGAACCGACTATATACACTAATTAAAGAACTCGATTTTGAATCTACATAGCGTATACGTAACTCAAATGCGTGAAGTCGACTTCTTGAAGACAGCATGAAGTAGTACTCAGAAGGCAGTGATGGCTTACACAGCTGACACATGCATTCCCGACAGCTGGCAACGCATAGATTTGGTGTCACTTTCTCAAGTCTGGTAGGAATTCAGACTCTAAGATTATTCGGTAGCATTGTGGGTAGCACAACTTCCGAAATGAATCCAGTGGAACCCTTTCTGACGTGTCCACGACGCTTAATAATTTTGCCCTTGCCACCGAGCATACAACCTGGAGGAATTGACTACGGCAATGTTATGTAGGCCCCAAAATCATCGCCACTCTTGCTGCCAGTGTTCCTGAGTTCCGACTAGGATGACCGATTCGATCGTTCTTTTTAATCAAATTACTTGTACTTTACTGGATGACAGGCCTACTCATTCTATTTTCTTACCTTTTCAGCGCAAACACAATTGTTGTCCTTTGTGGTTCTTCATTGCTTCTGTGGTGCCCTTAATTAATCAAATTTTTTATGTAGGAGAGTGTGGGCAGGAGCTTTGCTTATTTGCCTACTTTGTAGAGTTGTCTTAGCAACCAGCTCAAATTAGGGCTGACTTAATGAAAGCCCATTAATGTCCACTGGCTTAGTTCTGGGCTGGACGCAACTTTGCGTAGTTGGTTAGCGTGGATTATCTGTGGTTGGAACAGAAGGCCTCTGGATCGAACTCTCTTGAGGGTGAAACTGACTAATAACATGACCTAATTGGGTCAGTGCTGCCATTGTTGTCAGCTGACAAGGCTTGTAACTTTAAGATGCAAGTAGGAAGGTTTATCTTATTTTGTCGTGGAACAAATGCCCAGGAGAGCGAAACATTGTCCTTGCAAGTTTTCGGTCGTTCAGTCAGTGTGTCAGCTGGTGCCTATTTTAATAGAAGAAGTCAATTGGAGGACAAATATGAACTGCTTGACAGTGTCTAGGCACATGGCGACGATGATCGTAAACAAGGTTTAGTAGGAACATGGCTTATCATTCGAATTGTGAAGTGTCCTGCACCCTCACATATGATCTTCCAACATAGACACTACGGGAATGAGAACAATGGACTTTTGTTGTGCGCAAATATTATAGGAAACAAAAATGAATGTCACCAACAGAAAAAGCAAAGAATTTAGTAATAGCGCAGCAAATGTTACAAAAATCAAGATAAACATCTCAATCTTACCCAGAAATGCAAAGAGCTGTAGCGGAGGCGAATTCTCTATCAGGGTTGGTAAAAACTGCTAGTTTTCGCTAAAGAAACAAGGAATATTTGCCAATAACTCTGTGTGTCGGTAAACAGCATCCACTGGTAAATACTCCACAACCCCCTGACTACACGCAACTAAATAGCTATTTAGGTGACACATGCACATTGGCGACTGGCGTTATTCAGGGTCTGCGTCATCAGAGCAAAAGCTATTGCAGCAAAGCAACCGGCATTAGTTCCCTTGCCAGTCTCTTCATTATTTGCGGCAAATAACACCACATTTTATTCAAAGACTGCAAACAATGGGTCTCAGGGCCGTAAAAAATTGAGAGGGTTTTGATTTTGAACGGTTATGAAATTGCGAAGATAATGGAGAGTGGTTCCTTCTGTGCATACGTATAGATTATGACAAATTGTTATCCAACTTGTACTCCGATACTGTGCACACTCCGAGGTGAGTGAGTTGCAGTTTTCTCCGGCATTTTCTGCTAGAATAAACGGTTGACAACTAATAACTGAGTGCTCATGTGTTCCCACCTCAGCTCATAACTCTATGCCTAATTTGCGGCGCCAATACGTGCCATCCTAGCCACAGCTACATCAAACCAATGAAGTTCAATACGCGTGCACTTGAGCTCAGTTTGCACATAGTAGAGGTAACCGGCGTTAATTGCAGATATTCCATTACTTTGCTCGCCCAAGTACCAGTTATTCCATCAGGACACTTCAAAGGCGGCTACCCTACAATGCTTTAATAAGTCTTACTTTCGCATCTATATACTCACGAAGGGCCACAGCCACTACCGTCACAATCTGGCGAAGACGATAAGCATGCTACAGAGTCAACATCAGTAATATACATGTGAAGCTGTTGCAATGACTGAGAAAGGTAGCGTGACTTAGAGGATGGATGTTATGTTAACTGAAGTCTCCTGTATAGTTTGACCCTTTTTATGGCGGCAAACACCATATTCATTTGCCAATTTCGTCTTCTTGCAACCTACATTGAAACGCAACTCCCAATGCGTCAGGTATTTCACTTTGTTCAATCATATTACAAGGGCCTATCGGTAGCAAGTAATTCGTATAAGTGATGTGACTGGTGGGAGAGGGCGACTTCACCGGCAGTTCTAACTTCATCATCCAGTTGCCTCCTTACCTGGCGTTGTTTTTGATCACGTGGTTGCTTGGTGGTTCATCTATCTAAACTTCAGCAACTATGGAACTTCAGCAACTATGGAGCCAGTTGCAATGGTCACAACACGGAAAAAATATGGCAACCTTAGTATTGCGGAAGAATTGAAAAATTCGGTAAAACTCAGCTTATGAATGACGCAACGATGCACTGCAAAAATTATCGCTGTCAATCTAGACATATGCTTCAGTGGAAAGATCTTGCCCTCTCTTTCACATAAATCGTACAATTGGGGTAGTCGTACATCCGAACTCGAAGACCACCATAGAATAAGCAGCAGTAGTAAACGCATGCAAATTGAATCTCACTGCCCATGAACAGTAAAAAAAGATAGATAAGCTTGATATTGCCCAAATCGTTAAATTTTATGCATTAGCAACAGCAGAGCACCTGAGGTTGCGGCCCTATGTTTCAAGGCAGATTCGGCCCCAAAACCAACAGCCCTCATAACGGGCAAACGTTGAATGAAAATCGCAAGAGCGCACTTTCTGCCGAAGAATCAACAACCGAAATGGCTACTTGGCAAAAAGCTGCTGGTGCACCTATCCGCCACCATGTGCATGTGACGGACTCGCTCACTTATTGCAACTCTGGAATACACTTACCATTATCACTTTGTGTACATTCAGAGCGAAATTTGGCCAAGATCCCTTGCAAGTAACTGCATGAATTCTTGGCGCCAATTTTACCACCTTGGAGTCCTTAAATGGCAGAGGTCCAGCCGCTTACAACTGCAGCCGCATCAACACTAGCTGGATATTTTATTTCCCTGAAATAGGCTGACTTCAGCAGTCGATAGACTTTGGCACAACCTCAAAATTACCAACGCTGTCGCCTACAGGGCCGAGCGGCAAGACCCGGCACTGTACGCAAATTAACATTGATCATGTCTAACTTGATTGCAGCCTGGAGGCCACCACTTCAGCTGACAAAAGGTCACTGTAATAGCTCCAGGTCAAACCATCGTGGACCATAAGTTTCAAACTTTCCCGAGGCTATCCAAAAGTACCAACGGCTAATAACACTTGTGCTCTTAAATAAAGACCAATCCCGTGCCACCTCTCGATCTACCTCTTATCTGCTCCAGGTCCGTATTGCGACCAAGATAAGCGATCTTTGCCGTAGCCCACAATTCCGCAGAAATTCTGCAAATGTGAAGTGACCAAGACTCGTAAGAATCTCGCCGTACTCCATGGGACAGCGGGGAGCTAGCCAGCGTTTATGGGTGAGATACGTTGCCCTCAGCTAAAAATTAGAAGCCAGGATAGGGCATGCAGCTTGCATACATACCCGAGGTTATTGTCAAACCAAAAAGGTACTTTCTACAGAGTCGAAGGCATCCCAGCGGACGCTCTTGGCTCTTGTCAAAAACGACGCTATCTTGGTGCGAATCTCAATGGAACGTGTACTTGTGTGCAGGAGGGATAATCAAGTACTAAGCACGTCCCATCCCTCACCTCTTTAATTTCTAACTCATAATTCTTGGTTTCTTGTGTGGTAGAGAAGAGGTGATGGCGTAGTGAAGCAATTAAAAGGGTGAGGAAGAAGAAGATAATGATGAGGTGATGTCTACGTTTCATAGCGAAAATCAAACTCTCCTACACTTGTCATGGCAAGGCAAACACCACTGCCTCTTTGAATCCTCCGCATGTTACACGGTTCTTATAATGCTTCAATTGGGCAGATTTCATTGAATCCTGGTACTATTTTTTGTCCATTTGTTATTAGGCTATATTGTATAGAATTTAACGTCCGGCGTTTCCTGTAGTTTCGAAGCACAATAAGTGGTGATGCCTTGGTAGACGTTTCGTGTATTAGTGTAATTGCTTGACCTAACGCGCGTTCTACCAGAGGCAGTGCAAAATAGGTGGCAGAATTAGCTCTTGTAATCTGCTCCTCGATGACTACGAGGACAATGTGCCACAGTGGAACTTTTTGTGAAGGACAAGCACAAGCACATGACAGTGAGGTCAGCATTCATTTTCCCAATGTCGTCTCATAGTTCTGTGCACATCTCTTAGCGTTACATTATCAGATTTACCACGACCGAGAACTTTGCATATGCATGGACACGCGACCATCTTTAATACATTTGTACCCTTCATAAGTCTTACACGCTTGGCGTGGATGTCCACAGATTCAGGATTCGGCTTCTCGTTTTTATTAAACTTTACCACATACTGCTGCACCCACGCACACAATACCACACTTCTCGGCATCTTACTATGAAATGAAAACGATCTCCGACATGCGCACCTCGCAATACTGCTATTTTGTTGTCCTTAGGCAGCACAACCCTTCGATGCAGGCCTAAATGTCCTCCTCCTTACATTGCAGGCGGACGCAACTGTGATGCTTGCTCACCTAGTTGATGGCTCCGGCGCTGTTTGAGTGCGGCACGGAGGAGAGGGCTTGAATGTTTATGAAAGTGATATGACTAGGAAGGTGGCGCGTTTGGGCACCCAGGCAGGTTGTAGTTATGCCAAAGGCGTTCATTTTAACTCGAAATTTGGTTTGGTCAACCACAGGGCTAATTTTGGGCACAAGATTATGTGAATCAGAAGGGCTGATTAGTGCTAGTAATGTGCTGTAGAGATTTCTGGAGTCATTGTCCCTATGCACTGCACCAGTTCAATATATCCCTGGCATGGAGGTGTGTTGGTATTGTTGACGACAACTGGGTGCAAGGCCTGGAAAGAAGATTAGGATAGATGGCAATAATTTACTAAATTAAAGGGTAGGAATTTTCTCTGTGCAAAATATAGATCAGTTTTGGACTCCAGATAATATCCAACTTAATGCCACGACATGCATACAACTAATTAATTCAAAAGTTAACTTTATTGCATCCCTTAAAGAGCGATTAAAACAAAGGGAATTTACAAATTTTGACTAGTATGGCAGTAAAAAAGACAAGCAATGAAAATGGAGAAGTACGAATTGTAAAGTAGGAGAGACAAACCTGGATTCGACCTCATCTCTGGCATGGCTACGATGCCACGTGATGGTAAATCGCAGCTGCTCCCGAAAGTCTACTAGCCCGCTGATATCACGCGCGCAAGATTTCATTCGCACCTCAGATTGTTGGCGAATAGATACCAATGTGTAGTTGGGTGGGCTGCAATGGAAGGAGCTAGGCGGATCGGTCAGCTGACAAATGGACTACGTGTTGGATAAAAGTGGGTGGATGGGTGAAAACGATGGATGGTCGTACAATTGTAAGAAAGCGAAAACATTCGCTGAGGAAAAGGCGTGCTTGGTTTGAGTAATGTTGGCAGAGGCGTGGCGCAGCAACTACAGAGATGGATGGCGGATGGAGAATGATTGGCGATAGATTAAACGGGAGGAAGTGGATTGCACTAAACGGCGTAATGTTGTGAAGCAACTGATGACTGGTTAGCAGAATGATTGGTTAGGTCGATGAATGGGTGGAAGGCGTAGGTGCAAAAATGCGTTAAGTCGGTCTGGTGGTCCAGGGTGCGATACTAACTTGGAATGCTAGCACTCCTGACTAGGCTCACGCATGCTTGGTGATTTTTGGCTCTAAATGGCACCCTGTAGCCGCTGATTGGGCTAGCGCTGATGAGGAGTTTATGAATTGATGCAATCTTTCAAAATGCTCGGTGCATTAAAAGTCCTTCTTGACAAACGACTCTTCAGCCCTCGAATAAAAGCTTTTTTTAAAAGATCTGTAATTAATGGCATGTAACGAAGAAGTACGCATTTGAACTTCACTGATCTTTGCTCACTTGACCTCATTGCTCATGATTTCGATTCTCCACGCAACTACTGCTCTTTTGCATTTTAATCACATGTAATATTGAGGACAGATCCAGAAGGTCCTCTTGCGATTCCCTTAAAGTCATCACAGACTCCTTTGAGGTTTCAGTGCAACTTAACATTCTCTGCGGTAAAAGGGGTAGCTATAGGTGTCCAAGGTGCTTTGCTTCATTCAAAAGCGTCGTCTTAGGACTTGCACATTTGATTCACGACCATCATGGTAAGCGCCTTTCATTTTTTGGATGCATGTCCTTATGCGCATCCGTTTCTGTGAATGTGACTCCGTACGTAAAAATATGTGTACATGTTTACGGAAATTTGTGCTTTTGGATGGGTGTTTTGAGTCAGCTCATTAAGATGTGGAATGCGTTAAGTTGGAATACTTTTGTTTTAATCCAAATGATAATAAATGGCAAACTGTTGGTTAAGTGGGGACAATCATGTCACGATAAGAAAGTCTTATTCTACATGTGTATGGCGTGTAAAAGCAATCTTGGATCTACGCTGTCCAATTTGCTTAACGTCTCACAGAACATCCAGGATGCTATTGCATCATCAAAAAGGTGCGAAAAATTGCAAAACCTGTCCATTATTCTTAACATGTGCCCCCCTATTTGCCCAAAGTTGCAAAATCACCTTCTTTTTAATCTAAAGACAGTTTGGAGTCACCACTTGTGCGTCTGTGCTTCGCTCCATTTGCAAACTTTGACTCACTTTGCATGCATTTCTTCGAAGTACATTTCTGTGAATGTGCGCTCATTAATATCACAATCCAGTGGGTACACAGCTCCACATTCCTCGCTTTGGCACTCCATGCAAACTCCTAATTAATTTGTGCATTTTTTCACAATACTCTAGTTCAAATGTTGGAGGAACCGGAAATAGGCATTTGTTGTAGAGAATGCTTCGCAGAACATCCGACATGGGAGGCAATGTTTGATCACATGAGTTCACACAATGTTTTATCACATGAGTTTACAGCATTTGTGTATGTATTCCTTCGTCTATGAGACTTCTACTGTGACAGCTCATGGTAGTGCCTTGATCCCCTTTAATTACAGATGTTTGGCGCAGAATATTCGGATAGAATGCGAACAAATGCTATTGTATTCAAAACTTGTAAGTTTTGGGACATTTATGTCAGGATGTTGCATCTTTAGCTTAAAACTAGTGATCTAGTAAGGCAGGATCATTTAATGCTCAAAGCTTGTGTAAATTGTGAAACGTCTGATTTGTGGAGGTCTGATTGTGTAAAATTGATTGATTGAGTGTTGCTTGGTGGATAGGTTTGGACGAACATTTCATCGCATAGCGTCGCGTCACATTGCATCGTTTTTCTGGATATTTCTAACGATGATACAGCAATAACTTGTGATTGATATTAAGCGCATATTTTGGGGCTACTATGTTCTTAAAGGAATCACGCATAGTCATAAGCTACTATTTTTGTATTTTAGGGCTCTCGAACTGGCTGCCTTAGCTTACCGCCTACAGGTGTCAACATATATGTGTGCTTTACGTTCATACATGCGCTTAACACAAGACGAGAGTTTGACATTTGCTACAGCTTTCTTTTTATCTTGGTCACTGTTACATGCAAGGGTAGGTTCTCACCAAACGTTTGGGCCACTAAGATAAAAATACAAAATTACCAAATGCATTGAAATGAATGCTACGTGGAGGGTGGAAGTATTGTCATTTTTGAGGAGCGCAAAGCATCATAGCACGAGTAGATCATCGCTACCTAACAGGACTTGGCATAAAAGTTTATAAGATTATGCTGCAAACAGTGAAGCATTTTTACTCAATCTTTTCATTAAAGTTATACTCAGTAATAAATACACAAGCAAAAGACAGGCATTTGTCATAAGCATACAACCTAGTCGTTTACTGATCGTTGGGATACCTGCTACTTTCCTGTGCGGTAATGATTATTGAGATAGTAGAAGAAATTAAAGGCGCATTAGAGGTAACGAGACATCAGATACGACGGCTTTAAATGTGGAACACAGTTGCCCAAGAGAAGCTGAAAGGCTAAACAAAAAAATTCACAGAAAAGTCTTCCGCTCGTGAGACTCAAGCAGGAACTCAAACTTTTACGGATAAGATGGCATATGATCGTCTCCATCACTTGGTGTACTAGCCGTAGTGTTATGTACAAAACTTGCTAAAAACAGATGCTACCATTTAGGTTTCGACTTCTGTTCCACAATCAGGATGGCATTGAGGCATGTCAGTGTATCGGTTACCTGTAGATGTTAGGAAACGCTTACAACTAAGGCTCTTTTATGAACACAAGAAAAATATTTTGTTAGCAGTGCCAAAATATTGCTGCATCTATACACAATAACATCTTGTAGGTGCTGTACACATTTGGTGGTGAACAATGGCTGTGACCCACAGAACCCTTTCGCACTAAGCTATAAAGTCCCAAGAGATCAGGATTTGTTGTACAACATTTTAAGTGCATACTCCTGTCGCAGACCTTATTACATTCTATTTGTTTTAAAGTATATTAACGTCAGTGAAGCGAGATAACTCATAATGCCTCAATTTGATCAGTTGGTAATAATGTGGATAAAGATGGCATGTGTTTCTGTGAATGACTTCATTTGTAAATGAATGCCCAAAGGCCTTAAGTGCTTCCAAGCCACTGTGCAGACTGAGTGGTGTAAATCAGCTACGACGCAAAGACTCTAACTGTACCTGTCTTTAGAGCATCCTATACAACTTGACTTTTATCTCCAAAGAGGGCAAAAATTACTCAAACACACCGAAGCCTGTGTTTTTGAAAACGAGATACTGCGGGAAAATTTATACCCTAAAATGCTGTAACTCTTTATCTAAGCTTTGCGTTGGGTGCTAAGGTGTCATCCACGCATGTTGGTGTGGTTGTAGCGGTGGCTAAACAAGGCCTTTATCTTCTAATTTTCAGGGTTTATTCAAAACAACTCAGCTAACTATTTAGTGTGATAAATGAAGTCAATGCGCCATGTATTAGAGAGCCCAAAAAGAACCTCGCTACTTATAAATGTTGTCTTGCTGGGGACTACAGCAGGTATTAATTCCATTGGCCATTTTTCTGTTGTGTACTCACGTAATTTTGCAACATCTCTAAGTAGCAATGTTATCATGTACTAATACCTTATTCACGGAGCGCACAGATTTTTAGCTGAAAAGCCAATGTTTACTAAGACGAAAAGTTAGGGTAAAATCATTCGTTACCTTTTTGCTGTGTTATTAACCATCCTATATAAATCTAGGGTTTCGACTTGCTATGCGTAGATTTGTACCTGTAAGATGGCAAAAACCTAGGGCGAGTGAAAATAGCTGTTTATCATAAGTTAAAATCACGCATTTGAAGCAGCACATGGTAACAGAAGAAATAATCGAATTTCAAATTCGAAACGTTCATAAGGACCAAAGTGATAGGTCTGACTTGCTCTTTTTAGTTAGCGACTTGTAGTATTTTGCGCACTAAAAGCAGCGTTCCTACTTAGGTATTGCGTTTGCATTTCACAATTTTCTTACTATCCGCGTGGATTTGACTTCACGATTGAGCAATTCATAGGATCGACGACCTTGTATTTACTACACATATGTGGGCTATTTTATCCCATTTTGTGCAGTGCAGGCATCACTCATGGTGAGGTGTTGGGATTGGGGGGCCTTAGTGTTCAACGCCGGTACTTTACCATCACCTTCATGAACAACAGAAATTCGGGAAAATTGCGATTGTGCAATTAGATAACTCAC
Source organism: Taenia saginata (assembly GCA_001693075.2). Lineage (NCBI taxonomy): Eukaryota > Metazoa > Platyhelminthes > Cestoda > Cyclophyllidea > Taeniidae > Taenia > Taenia saginata. The sequence goes on from LWMK02000094.1 coordinate 100,305, forward strand.
ATTCCCAGAACCCATTAGTCACGTAAGCCTTTCTACACCTTAGTACTGTCAGTGTTGTGATTGGTTTAAAATGAGTTCAAAAGTGCGAATAAAAGATTTTTTACAAAACAGAGTGCGTTTGTGTATCTATGGAGAGTTCTTGGTTTGCTATGGTTCTATGCGCCTTCTGCAAATGTATAAAGCGCTTAGCACCTCCTAAGAACTACCCTGGTAAAATGAAGGCAGAATGTGCCAGTGCGTAACTGACAGTTTGCCTAGTCCCATGCGCCCTTCCTAATCAAACTATCGTAGTGATGAGGCCTTTCGTGGCAAATTTTTCAACTTCATGCTTCGTTTTAACGTTTTAGACAAAAGAATGGCAAATTCTAAATTATTCCTCTTCTTTGTGGAACATCCGACGTTGGAGTCGATGCTAGATCATGTGCTTTAACAATATTTCTGTGGGTATCCCACCATCCACCAGAGTTTTTTTACAATGGATGCCAACCGTAATGCCCCAATGTCCTCCGTTTTGCAGGTATTTGGTAGATGGTGTTTGTAGATTGCAAACATACGACATCATGTGAATAAGATTTGCTAGCTTAAGTGATGATTGCGTCAAGTTAGCCTTTGTACTTAAAAGCGATTACCTAGCAAGGCAAGAGCAGTAAATGAGCAGAGGTTGCGTGAGTTAACCGCAGAAGGTCTGATGTGATGATTTGATTGTGTAAAATTAAATGAGCAATGTTTTGTGGATATAGCAAAGCAAATATCCCATCGCATTGCAGTCTGTCAAATCACATCAGTAGTTTGAATAGTTCAGACGCTGCTGCAGAAATGTCACATCATCGACGTTTGAGTATCTAAATGAATTATGCACGCATATACAAGTGCAGCAGCATAAAAGTTGTTTGCTTACGTTTTAGGGGTCTCCAACGGGCTGTCTTGACTTACGACTCGCAAACACACGCTGATCTATATGCTTCAGAGGATACATGCGCTTGATAAAGGACGCCAATATTGCATTTGCTAAAATGCCCAAATAGTGGACTCCTACAGGAGTGAAATATCGAAATTCCGAAAGAACCCAACAATCACAATCAACGCATTTCTATGTAAGTAAAATATTTACAAGCCATTTCTTTTGGGTTGCAGCATTATTGTAAAATTTACAATCCTTAGTGTCTTTTCAATTAGGTGATTCGGCTTACTCAACCCTGCCTTGCCCTCTTCCGATTCCTTTCCTTTAGGGGATGGACAACCTTTGAAGCAAACCCACTCTGTCTACAAATGTTTGGGTGAGAAGTTGCTTTCGTTGACTGCGGGACGAGTAAGCTGTCGAGCCATATTTGCAGCCAGCTAAAGAAATCTTGGAGTATTTCAAAGGGATGGAGTGGTGGGTCAATTTTGGCGAACAGCCGCCTTCACCAAACCTATCGGACTGTCAGAGCGGTGAATAATAAAGGAATGCAAGTTTAGAGGCACGCAAAGCTCTTTTTTAGCTCAAAAAATGTTTCTCACTCTCCACTCGATCCGCACACTTGCATTTAGCATTGGAATTAAAATCAAGGTTCCGAAATTCATTAATAACTGGACACACATAGCATGTCCAACAGGAAATAATTTAAGCTGATGATGCAGCGCTGCTAATTGACCAAAAGATTACCTGCTCAACCTATTTGCCATTCCTAGCATTAAGTGCAATCTGATAAAATTTCGACAAGTAATTGTGCAGCAGAGGTGGTGCCCGATCGCTGCACGTGTACATTCCACTTCTTCGTTCATTCAAAATATGTGCATGCTCGTGCTACTAACTTCAAGCAGTGGAATCTCATAGTAAACCATAAGAAGGGACATACATGGGCAGCTTTTCAGCAGTCTGGTGCAGCATGTGATTGGGAAGGACGAAACTAAAAGCGAATAAGAAAAGGAAAAGGGATTGAAACATTCACACACCCGCTGCAAACTTCCAGCTTCTTAACTTAAAAATGCCCTCCTCTACGGACGACCTGTTTACTCAGTACCTTTGACAGCCTGGAACGCACCATTTAAATCATCTGGCGAACTGTTTCCTTAAATTAAATTTCAACGATTCTCATTATGAGCTGTTAATGCATGAAGCACAGTTGATACGACCAGCTCGAAAGTAGGGTTGTACGCAATTCGTCACAGGTATGCTGAGTAAAGATGACTGGTTACTTCTAATTACACTGCCAAATTGGTAGCTTTAAGGGTCGTCATCGCACGTCAACTTGCCGTTCCGCCTTCCCAAGTGGGTAAAACGCAACGAAGCATCAATCGGGACAAACCCATTTGACCTTAAGACGACAGTTTGGTACAGCAACAGCTCCAAATCATGTCACTCACGGTAAGGATAGCACATTAGAAATGACCAATGTCCAATCGGTGATCGTTAAGACATTATTTTGAATTGGTAAGACGCGTTACGAAGTACCTACGAGTGGTCCAAAGGCGTGGCAAGGCGAAAATGGTAAACATACGTGTGACTTTTATCACCTTTTCGAGCAATGGTGTCTCGCAACGTGCACAGATTCTAAGGAGCTTACAGCTGACGCCTATCCAGAGACTCCTTCATCACCACTTGCGCACACGCAGACAAAGCTCTTGACTGCGTTGAAGAACGTCAGTCAACAGATCTTGACTGGCAAACAGGCCACGAAGCACCTCAGCCACGTAGAGATGGTACGTATCTGACCAGGCATAATCTATTAACGCCTCGGGAAGAGGTCAAAGCGCAGCAAACTCACAATAACTATCCAAATTGACCCTCTCTATTATAATAAAATAGCAGGCAAGCCAATGCATCACGCAACACAAATTAGCTTTTCGACCACAAGGGCCTCCTCTCATCATGCCATCCAAAAGTGCGATATTTCAGTTCCATATGCATTACGGATACAAAACCATTCATAGGCTTCTAAGACATGCAACACTTGGGAGACAGCTGAGATACTTCCACCGAATATCAAATGGCAGTCTCGGCACCATGGACAAGGAAACTAATAAGAACAGTTCCTCATGAAAACTGGCGTAATGAAAATATTCTAATGGACTGAATAAGCCAGTAGGTTGCACCAAAAAACTGCCACTTCCAATGTCAATAGTGTCCGGCGAAAAATATTCTACGAATACCAAACATAGCTCACGCAGTTCACTCTGAACTCACCTTATTCTCCAATCTGCCAACCGGAATGTTTTGTTGGGATGAATTCCAATAAAACCTTGCAGAAGGCAAGCAAGAAAAATCGTTAAAATCACAGCTCGATGAAATGCAGAACACTTACGCACAGAGCATCGGTTGTGAGCAGTCCATTTACAGCACAGCTGCTAGGCATCACATTAATGGTGGTGGCAGCAGCAACCCAAACCACCAACACATGTAGAAAATTTTTTATCTTCCCTCACTAATCACCCGTTTCTACGTGCAGCAGATACGAGGGTCCTCCTCTGCACATTGATCTTACCGAGAAATCTCACTTTTGTAGTCAGTCAATTCACACCGACTCACTTCTGCACTGCCATTGGCTTGTGTCTTTCACAAAGCTGTCCTAACTAAAGGCCTATGAAATCGTTTCCTCAAGTTCTATCGATCCGCCATTGCACAGATTTGGTTCCGGGTATCTACAAAAATAAGCAGAGTCATTCTGCTAAATGTGCTGCTACTTGCGATGCTCCACGCCATTGTCCAAACGGCATCTCACTTCGTCATCCACGCCCTTCTCCGTTTCAGTTCTTGCTAGCGTTGTGTACCCTTTTAGCGCTCCACTACCTTCTTCATCGCCCTTTAATGGATGTCCGTAGGTCAAGGCATAGAGAACAATTGGAAGTCACGGAAGTTAAGGGCAAGCCCTATGCTCTCGCTTTTATCATTCCTTTGCTCCAATCGTTTCCTCCTTCTATGCTTGCAAGCGTCGTTCCAGCCATGAACCCATCTGAAAGCAAAATATTTATTTGGATTATATAAGAGAATTCTGTGTCCACTGCAAAAGTATCAGCTTCATTATCTTCCTTCCTATCTGGGTCGGGTGTTGTTATTAACCTTTTATCAGTTTTAAGACGGCGATATATTGGCAGTAGTTTTTTCTCTTCCAGAGATAAGAGGATGGTGATTCCAGCTAATTGCAAGATTAAGCTGGCTCAGCGCAAAGCGAAATTCATCAAAATACTATGCTCAAGCCCTTTGCTGATAGCCGGTGCAAGAGAGTGGCCGAAGAAACGAATCTCTGTAATAAGATATGATAGCCATTATAATGTTGGTCTACCTGACCATTTCGTTCTAGATTTTCAGAGAGAACTTTTGCCGCATAAAGCGCACTTTACAAAAAAATTACCTTAGCTTGACTAGTCAGGTACTGATCTATTTATCAGTTTGGAATAACATGATTATTGCCACGATTTTTTGCTGAATAATAATTAAACTTGTTTTTGTTGTTGTTCAAAATTCACCCCTACCTTCTGTTAAACTCTCTGTCTTAACGGCTTGATTTCAATTTTTTCAAATCGGTGGACTGCAAATGACATCAAAATCTGGCTGGTCTTGAATTATTTTTATTATGATGTCGCACGCCAATCCGGCTTTTGTACGAATATCCCGCTCATCTGACCGCTAAATTTAAGGCATTCACCACTATTAAGCTGCTAATCATTGCAAATCATGCAGTCTTTTGGAGCAAATCAATAAAAATGACTAAAACTGTCGTTTTGGATTGCATGTAACGTTAAAGTTATCTGCCGAAATAAAGCTTGCAGCTAATCCTTTGATCAGCATCACCAATGTCAGAATGGACCAAGATATCGGTCGTCAGCAAGCGTAAATTAACATGGATGGTAATCTCATTGCTGGCTGAGCGTTCTACTACATCATTTTTTCTTAATACGATTAGCCAGGTGCCTGGTCATTTTGTTTAAAAGTAGTTTAGATGTCCTTTGGCGATTATGCGCCTCGGCAATAGGCATCACAAAGCCAACGGTGTGCCAGTTGAGACACTTAAGCAATTTTAAGATGGCAGTGATAGAAAACTAGAATCTGGCAGATATCCACTGTGTATATTCTGAGCTGGGCACAATTGCATGACGTTAGAGGGCCCACCATCAATCGCGTCTCCAATTGAAGAATTCAAATTAGCGACCAACTGTTGCAAGGGGACGACTGAAAGGCAACGTTACACAGCCGTGTTTATTGATTTGAATGGTAGGAAAAGGTTATATTTAAGACCACTTTTTGAATATTAACCATGAGTCCGTTCACTGTTTTATGGCCGCTTTTCGGTGAGTATCGTGATACAGATCCTGCGTGGTAACGGATTCATCAAGCCTGTGCAGAACCTTGAATATATTTGCAAGTTTAGAACAATCTGCCCAAACTGGAACATCACTATTTGTTTGTGAAAGTAGAAATGGACATTTCTCACCTACAAAACGATGGCAATTTATTGTTTGAAGTTGATAAATGCCTATTTTTGGGAGTTGACAAACCACTAAAGTTCCGTGCTAGAAGATGGGAGGCGTAATTTCTGCAAATAACCATGCCAATATAGGCTGGAACTCAGGCAGAACTTGAGACGAAGGGCCTATAGTGGACCTAAAATAGGTCTTAATTTTAGCGTTCTACTTTCATGCCTTGTCAAAACAAATTGCACATCATAGTTAGGGAGGAAAACCCTTGCTCGACCCATTATGGTCCTTGCCTCCCCGTTTGCTGTTAAAAATACACTTTGTGCATGCTGATGGATGGGGCAAAGCAAAGGAATGGCACAAATGCTTCGACTTACAGACAAAGTAGCATAGCTTGTGGCACTGGTAGCCCTTAGTTTTATAAGGGAATTGAAAACTTCATTTGGTAAAATGCCATGATGACGCTTTTGGATTTCGGCTCAAAGTGGTCCCCGCAACAGCCTTTTTAATCTGACTAGAAATTGAGACCGGAGTACAAGGGTCTAATTGGCGAAATTTCTAAGATGTAATACTACAGGAGTTACGTCGGGTTATAGAATAGTAAGCTTGCTAAAGTAGCTTTGGCACAGAATGAAGTGCGAATTGCTCGGCTGTCGATAATAATGAATGGGTAAGTAAAACCGGAGGATCAGTGATTGTATGACGCGCGAAAGCGTCTATTTTACTAATTCTACTACTCTTCTACAAAGGGGGCGATCTCGGTTAGGTGTCTATTTTTGCCCTTCAAAATAGACGTGTTCTGTATTAATCACAAAGGGGAGCATTTGAGTAACCTGGAACCTGCCTTATTGGGTACATCTGAGCCGTGTAGAAATATAGCCATAGCGCTCACATTGCTTAAGATAATGAAGTGGAAACGAAAGCAGAAGAATTGGGAATTGGGCCGTGCTGGCACTGTCGGCTGATTCTATAAAGATAGGGTTGATTTTATTAACAGACTCAGGAAGGTTTCCTTATCAAGACCTGTGCAGTAATAAATCATTTCGTCCATGCCAGGTCAAAATGAGACAGCACAAGTGTGCAAGCAGTTAATAGCATTAATATGATCTTGTACTAAGTCATGAGTTTGGCAGGTTTATTTAAGCCAAAACTGTAGGCTTTCTACTTTTTCTCTTGTTACCTTTCATCCATTTGCTATTTAATAGAATAGCACGTACTGTTTTATCACTTTTAATGCATACATAACAAAAATGTGGTTTACGCTCGTTTTTTAGCACAATTGTGATCCGCATTCTGTTGTAAAACAAATCTACGTCCAGTCGAGTTTTGGAACCTTCAAATACCCACCTATCTACTGCAGCATTAAGTGGAGCAGTTAGCACTAGTGACTAGCAATTTCTCCTTTTCAATAGTAAAACTGGAAAAACATTTTGGTCCTCGACTGAGCTATCTCCATGACAGAAGACAGCATCCCATTCAACAAAGGCAGTAGGCTGGTCCATTACCACCCAGATGCAGAAGTAACCGAAGCTTTCAGTCAGTATAACCCCTTATAAAAAGCTGCGGCATTAGCAAATGTGCAACGTTAAGTAACCCAGCAATGGTTGCAGATTGGCAAATTAAAAGCAACTCTACACTGAAATATGCCGATTGAAGAATCATCAGTGATCCCGGCTCTGACAGCCAATGGTTCCTTTAAACATCTGGTGAGAATCTAAGTGAGTCCTTTAAGTTGAATGGATGTGAGCCGAACTACTTTGGCGAGCGAGAGGGTCAGTGGCTAAGATGACTGTTTACTGGACATTGCTTATAACCTGTGCGCTTTATTTTCCTCGCTCTCCACTCCCACTCAACATGAGCGCACCAGCTTTATTTTATTTGTAAGCAAAAAGAGGTTCTTTGTCTTTGCTCCTTCATTCCTTGTCATTCGCATATCTGATCTACCGGAGCTCCTTTGCAGATGGCATTCGTAAGCATTGGATTAGGAGAGAGCTAAGTCCACGCACATTACATGCAAACAATCTGTCCATAGGCGTAAGAGAAAAGGAACGCTTTGATGAGCACTCAGTTACGGGATTTAATCGCCTTGGTGACCAAGGAAAACAAGTGCTGTGTTAATTGCTTCCTCTGAAATGGGTGCTCTCTTTGAATGAGCTTCTTGCGATATGACGATCAACAGGTCGCGCAGGGTGCGATCAAAATCAAGCATAGACGAATGTTAGTTAATATGCGTCTGAGCAAAAGACTAACGAGATGCACAGAAAACTCTGCACACTTTTATTACCTCTATAACAAATGTTTTACTTACCTTTATTACAATATCATCAAAATGTTGAGATGCGAAGAATCGTACTAGCCTTTGGTAAACCCCAAAACTCACCCGGTTGTGCTGCTTAATTAAAAACGACCTCTACTTAAAATGGATTGACAGGTTTAATTGAGAAGGACGGAGTGGTCATCGAATGAGAAGATAAAGGCTGCGCAGTGGTAATAACAAGCGATGATAGGCTCAGTCACCTGTTGGTATTATCTTCCATGCCATCCAAAGAGACGTTTGCAACCAAAAATTAATAAGTTTGTCCTCCTTTGGCATAACATAAAGCTTTGAATCAAACAGTTGGGAGAGAGGAGAATTTGGCCTTGCTGAATCCCTTTTGACCATGTAAATTGATGTGGGGTGAAAAGGGAGAAGAGAATGTCACCTTATTGAATCAGTTTGGAGTATGCGACTGGCTGTGATGTGGGGAGAGAGGGAAGGCTGTAGCCGTGTGACTGACCGTTTAGTGGGCAGTAGATCGAGTAAAATCAATTCCACTGGTTGAAACTCTCCCTTCCCTCCTTACTCCACATGCAGTAACATGATCAAAAGTCGGTTCTGCAATGCGACACCTATGTGTATTATTCCTTAGCGTTCTCAGAGGATCCATGGCGGTCTTTTGGCATGCATTGTAAGACACGAAGCAAAAGCTGTGGGCCATAGCTATTCGAAGCTCTTGATACTAGCGCAGACTCAGCAGATGTCAAATACTTCTGAGACTAGAGTTAGCCATTGGTATCTTTTTTAACCTTTGCGAAATCGTTTGCATCAAATAGTCTGAGACTGCTAGGAGATTGGATTACATGGCAACCTTGTAATACAACAAAGCCACATCATCTAAAGGGAGTTTATCCCATTTCTGCCATTTCATCACGCCGCTTTGCTTGATGATGTCACCTCTTCTGCTATGGAACTGCAAGAACGTATGAGTGACCTATCACGCTTAGGGAACCAATATTCCCTACACTTCAACGCCAATCATTACTGCCATTATCGGTCTGTAAAACATGAATTCTGCTCTATAAAAGTAGTTTGCGTATTGTTTCTTACTTTTAAGTAGTAGCGCTGCAGTTCTCTCTTACATCGTGCAGCTGAACGACCTAGCTGCATCAATGATTTTGGCCACACCAACCGACAGTTTATAGTTCCCTCTCACCATTTCCTTTTTGCTATGGGGTAGCATCTAAAATTTCTGACTATTGTTATGCAATGAGTAGTTCACGTTGCGTTTCACATCAACTTGGTGATTTTCTTATAGATGCCTCCTGATAATGGTTGCCGTCAGAGACATCATTTGCTCACCTATTAATTCGAAGCATTATGATGTGAGGTAAACTAAGACTTGAGTATATAACACCTTTAGGGCTCTGTCGCTTAAGTGGGTAGGTTAAGCACTCTCTGATGCCGCAAAAAAGTTTTACCTTTAAGAGAACAAGTTTCAGATATCAGAAGAGCACATTATTTGCCCAAAAGTGGTTTGCAGATCTGGAACACGTCTTCAGCAGTGTAGCTCCATGGTTCAAAAGTTTTTTATGTGTGTTACTGATAAATTCGCTGCAGCAGATGTAATGTTTGCAGCCACCTGTGGCTACTAGATGATATGCTTTACCAGGTAAATCTTATTTTACAAACCAGAGTATAGGAGCACAAATTCAATAAAGCAATGTTTCTCTAAGTCAGCAAATTGTCAGCCTAACATTGTATAACACCTGTTTTGCCGGCGTCTGAGAAGAGTAGTCACAATCAGCTAAGAAACCGAATCCTGCGTGCTAGGCGTAGGGCCTGTGATGGCACAGCATTATGCTGGATATAATACCAAGTTCAGGGCAGCCAGAAGGATCATTCCCACTTTCAGTCAACAAATTTTGGGTGACCCAACAAGTATGGCTCATGACTATTTGCTCTATGCTCATGTTCTGTAACTAGCACGCGAATATTCCTTTCCTTACTGTAACAGCATACCAAAAGAGCCTTTTAAGATACCCAGTGCATCAAAAAGTTTTCTGCGTCAAATAACCTTTTTCTCCATAAAGGATACTGATTTTGACAGTGGTTAACCACACAAGGGATATAACGAAGGGGGAGGTAATAAAATACAGTTTCATCACGCACTTGTACTGCTCATAGTTTGCGGCAAGCACGCGACTACTGCTCCTCTGCATCCTAATCGCATGTAGGGTTGAGGAGAGATGCAGGAAGTCCAAATGTGGTGCAGCTCGCCTTTCTCTCAACCAAAACTGCCTGTCTTCAGGTATAAACGCTGTTCGGCATCATTCAGAAGCATCATCATAATGCTTGCACACTCTGAACGCGTGCGGCAGAGCAGGAGGATCATAACTTCAAGATATACTCCTATATGCACATACATTACTTCGTAAATGAATAAACACATAAGTGTGTTCTGTGAAGAGATATGCATGCTAATGAGCAGGAATTTGTTTTGTTTTATTTTAATGCTAATGATGAAGGCGTATGCAACAGTTGGTTAAGCCAGTCGAATCGCAGCACGTATTGTGTTTTAATTCGCGTAGGTTCGATATTTCAGTAACTGTTAATCTGTTATTATTAATTTGCCCAAGACTGTACAGAACTCTCGGGGCACTCTTACGGCATCAAAAAGGTGAGGATGGTTCAAAAATTTACCTTCGTTTATTCAGTCTCCATGAGTGCCAAAATTAACGCAAGTGTTTCATTTAGAAAACCAAAAATAATCTGGAATCATATTGTGTGCTACGTGTGCAGAATTCCATTCAAAGACTTTCACTCGCTCCTCCGCCATTTCATTAGGCCATATATTTGTGAGTTTGCTTAACTCTAGGAGATCTCATTCTTAGTCACAAGTTCGGCGTCCCATGGGATTTAGTCTTAAAATTGTGCTTTACTGTACCAGATTGCAGATTCTAGAATGACGAATTCAGAAAGACATCTTCACTGCAGAGAATGCTACGCAGAATTTGCGACACTAGATGCATGGCAAGAACATATACTTGTGCGCCACTTCGGTAGGCATTTCTCCAGCCATCAAGCATATTCTGCAGTGATTGTGCTTTGCAACGCCTTGGTATCCTCTGATTTGCAGACTCCGGCTCGGATTATTTGCCCAGAAAGTGAGTGCATACCATTAATTTAGCAAAGGTTTGCAGGTTCCTAGTGATCCTAACGGCAATTTTTATTTCCCTATTAATTGGGAATGATAGCTTGGTGAGGCAAGAGCATTCACAGAGCGAGTATTGCTGCTGTACTGCGGAAAGGAAGTTGTTTTAGCCCTTATACGAGCGCAATCAATTTGATTGTTGATTATTTGCTACGATAGGGTAAACAGCGTTGCCTTGAGAGTCTTGGCGGTTCCTTAGTTCAATAAGCAAGCCTTAGCCGTAAACATGCTAGGCTGCGTTTCTGTGTTTGCCACTCAAAGCTCTGCCCTTGACTTCCTTTGGTAGATATTTGCCAGAGCACAATTTTCGCTTGCTGACTTAGGCTTTTATTTAACTACGGACACAAATTCTTTAAAAAAGAGGGACGGTGGCGTTGTTGACGTGTGTTTTAAGACATCAATTTTAGGCGCCAGTCTGGAAGTATGTGAGTTTTAATCTCGTCACTGTCATTCACTTTCGTCTAATCTCTATCAACATCGCACTTAGGATTTGCGTAAAATGTTGCTTCAAAGAGGCAGACTAGTGTATCAAATAATAGGAGGGAACACCTGGAGCATTGAAATAATTTGCAAAACTCTTAATAGCTTTTCGAGCACCCACTGGTACGAAATTGCTCTATGAAATGGTGCATAGCTGATAAAGGGTGCGCCAGAAGGGCGCTATAAGGCTCATCCGCCCTAATGGCATGATTCGAGGGAAGGGCAGAGGTAAAGCTGTATGCAGACAGCCATGATAGGAGTGTACTTCATTTCCATAGTGGCATGCAGCACGCAGCAGATATCACCTATAGATGGCCATGGGAAGTGCCATGTATCCGTAGCAAGATGAGCACCTTGGCGCACAAACTGGAAGGAAGGAAAGTTTAGGTATTAAATGAGAATGTTGCATTGTCGTAGCCTCTTCAGCTTCATTCGTAAAGAAGCGCATTTAGATTAATCCGAGTCTTTTAGTGCACTAATTTACGACTCAAATTGCAACTGCCAGTGATAATTATTGGCTAATTCCTACAAATGATTTCCACCAAACAAGACGAGAGTCAATCAGAACATTGGTGCTTGAGCTTTCTGACGTAGAGGGAGTAGAAGTCAAGATTCTTGGAGCTTATTTAATACTATCAAGGTGCTGGTGCTACGTTTGCAAAGACTTACTTAATTTTACAGGAGAGGCTTTTCACAATGACAGTCATTTTTACTCCCACTGTGATTCTACAAACACATGAAAATCTAGTGAATTCTGCACCAGAATAAATACAAAAGCATTTAAGGCATCTTACTTGTTGGTGGCAACGACATCTAGATGGCCGCTGCGCCTAGCAATCTTAAAATTATGGCCGCATTTTACAACTCGGTATTTTGGCTTGTGAAAAGCGATGACAGTAGCCCGAATCCGATGCCAAAAGCAGTCGAAGCAATCGATCCCAATACCTATTGACCAATATGTGACCGCTGACCTTGCCCCTTTAAAAGTGGCGTCACTCAATAACCTTGCCATATTCGCGGTACTTTGTGTGGAGGTCCCATGAATAGGGGTGTAATTATCCCAATTTTAGGTACCTTTTCAGTTGTTATTCCTTAAAAGGCATTGAAGTTTTCAACATTTAGCTTTTCATTTATGTCATTTTAGGCATTGAACACAGCCTTCAATTAATTATACTTTTAATAACAAACAAATGATTTACGCACTAGCTTTTGTGCTTTTGACCGCGAGTAGCTTTAATTTCCGAATTTATTGAAGTGGAAATTTTATTTCATCAGCTTTGCGATTTGCATATTAGGCCATTGTATCAACATTTCTTATAGGCGTAAAAAAGGCATTTGTATCTAAGCACGTACTCAAGGCCGCAAATATCAATAAAGTATCGAGTTTGTTTGGCAAATCTGAACTTACAATTAGACACCTTATTCCGAATACAGCTTGCGTTAGCTCCTTTCCATCCTCCATTTGATCCCACATGTTCTTTTTGTGCAACTTTTAGAAGTGCAGAGCGCATGACCATGTAATTTTTCTTTTCTCATCGAATTTTTTGGAACAAAAGTTTGGCTTCTGCATGCCAGTCATTTCTGTGCTGTCCAGTCTTTTTATTTTCTACCCACGCATTTTTTCCAACCACACAGCTTAGATCACAATCGTCTTCTTCACACTAATTTACTACTTATCTACTAAATCGTCCTTTTTTTAAATCGAATTACACGTTTTAAATATAACTAGCATGCTTAAATCCATGCTTCGCTTCAACACAAATTTTTCAGGCATTAACTGTGCTGGGTCTGCATCGATTTCTCCATTCCAAAACGTATTTCACCTGCTCAGATACCCACTTTCACCTTCCATCTCCATCTTTATTTTAAGACCCCACGTGTCTGTTTGAGCCCATTCGGTGGCTCCTCATCGACTTGTCAAATGATAACGACTGATTGCCAGATCCGCTAATGTCGTGGTAGAAGTACCTGGTAATGGTCTCTTTTAAGCCATTTGTACCCTTTCTTTTCGGGAACACGTCCCACACTTGATAATCATGTACTATATAGTGGCTAAGCAATCCAATCTTGTGATGAACATGGCGATACGGACTCACTGACCTCTCTTCCACCATTTTTTGACGCAGTTAACCTCTTCACATTAGCGTACGCAAATCAACACCATCAACACCGTATTCATCGCAAATGAACCACAATTAATGCTCTTATCCAGCCATGCAACCAACTCTAGATTCCTCAATCGCCAACAAATTTTGCAAGACAAGTTTTTATGGACAGGATGGGATTGATCATTTGGGTCGGGCGCCATTACATCAAATAAAGCTAAGAATCATATGTCACCGACACAAAACTCTGTCAAGGCAGCTGCATTGCACAGAGAGATCATTAACATCGGCACCTCTAATCAAGTAAGGTTCACCTGAGCAGTGCATATAATCGCAAAATTTTCACCTCACAGATTAGTTCCTCTCCATCACACTATGGTTAACTTAATCCAATCGACTCCAACTTCTGTGATTTTACGATTGTTGTCCTTACTGTACAATTGTTTCAGAATTATCCAGTAATATTTATTGCTTCTCAATTTCTGCGGGCATACTCCAGTACATATTGCGGTGCGCAAGCAGAAAATAAGATAAATGGTTTTATCTATCCTATTGCGACAATATGTAGCAACCCATCTTCAAGTACCATTATGCTGCCTACCGGTACGTATGGTACTGAGGCAAAACTGATCTCTTTCCAAATTACAAGCACTAGTTTGGTTACCACAATGATACCTACGTACATTTTTCCTGTTGTAAAGGCAAACACTTGTTGTGCTTTTAAAGGCAAGACTTAGATTTACGAAAATTGCTTAAATCGGTTTTTATTAGTTGTTTTAGCTGAGGGCACCAAGGAACGCATAATTGTGAAGACCATTGTGCGCCAGCATATGATCCTTGGCACCGCTAATGACAGCCGAACCTAGGATTGCATATGCACAGAGATTTGCAGAGCAGTTATAGTGACACAAGTATATGAGTAGTCTGAAATTGCACTTGGTCGGTAAGCAATTGACGAAGTCTAACATTTATTTTGTTTTGAAGCCTCTTGATAAAGCAGACCACCATCGTGCGGCAGGCGTGGCAGTAACTGCGGCAATATCAAAAGAGTTAGAGAATATAGGCGCTACAGCATAAAATTTGAACGAAACCCCTTTAACTCTTGCTCATGATTCTGCCTCTTCCACTATCTCCGCTTCCTCTAGCCTCTTTGCCTTCGTTTCCACCGGTACCAGCTAGCAAAATGAATGGATCCTACCCAAAGTTAGGTTAGATGAATGAGCTATCAACAATAAATGGAGTTGTTGCTTAAACAAAAATTATTCAGGCACTGTAAGAGGTTATACTAATCCGATACTCCACTTTTAGTAAGGACTTTATGCAAACTTAACGTCCCGAATGGAAAAATGCATCAAAAAGGCCTTGCGTCATTCAATTACACCACAACCGGTACTGTTTCTCCACATCCACCATCGCTAACACAACACAAGAAATAGATTACTTGAATTCAGCGATTTGAGTGTGACCATTAGACCACAGCGAACGCACGCGAGGCTTATGCGGCGGTGCATGAAAGGAACAAATCATACTTTCGACATCGACAGGGCAAAAATTTTAAAGAGAGATGAGAATAAGAACAGAAGTTTGGATACCACAAATAGATTTGGAATGCCTAAGCAAAGGTATCAAGCGAATAAAAAGCAAAATGTTCATAAATGCGGGAGAATGCGAAAGTGTTTTCTCACCAAATTGAGCTGCATATAGGGCTGGACCATTAATGGTGCTTACACACTTAAATCGCTCACCGTTGGCCAAAGGGTCATAGCAGTTTAGGCCAATTAGATTCGACTATCCAAAATATAAGCGAAAAAACTAATTTACGGTTCGTCGTCTTCTAATTACCAACTAGGAAATTCGGTAAGTAACGTTCTATATGTATTTCATCAACATTCATGCTGCTGCCATGACGAGGAAGAACAGATCCGTTAAGATCTTTGCAGTAAAATGAGAAAGATATTTTTAAATCATTGCTAAAGCTTTCATTTTCCTTAGACTTACTCATAGCAGGAGCATTAAGAACGTCACCTACTGCGCAAATATTCTCACGACTATCCAGTCTCATTAGTAAGGATGAAGCTGGGCATGATCGTGATCCTAGACGCTCCTCCTCTTTTGACCCGTGTTCGGCAAACCCATCATCACTGTCAACCCTAGCATTAAATTATTCTGTTTCTGCAATAGACCGAGCCAATGCATAGTCGATATCACAAAATGAATGCGGGTGCATTGGACCGACTCTCACACCAGATTGCATCACTCTTTCTTGCTCCTTCCTCCCGATCTCATGGTCTCCTTCTTCTATCGTTCGAAAGGAAACGGTTCTGCAGCTTTGTGATACACATGTCAATTCTGGAGCTACGAAACTTCATCACCTTCGCTACCGCCATCCGTTAACGCTATTAAGAGAAATTAATTCTATGAACTCCAAGAGCTATTTTGATATTTTCGCTTGCTATCACCAAGTCTGTTTAACTTGTATGTTTACCGCTCCTGTCGTTAAAGTCCTCAGGGCTTTACTACCAGAGTCCGGATAACATTATTGATAGCAAGATAAATGTAAACAGCATGACTGACAACAAAGTCATCTTTTTTTGGAAATTTCGAATCGAAAGAATAATAAAGAGCGACTTATTTGAAAATGCTGGAGTGTGGAAGATGTATAGCAGTTCTGTCGCTCTGCGAATGCATTATCAAATCCACTTACGCGCTTGGAAATGTCGCCTTTGTGATAAAGTATTCGCTCACAAGTAAATCATCAAGGCTCACAACCGCACGCACACGGTCGAAAGGCTCCTCACCTGTCCTGTCTGTCGGCATGCCTTTGCCGATAGGTCAAGTATGCAAACCCAAATCCAGACGCACATGGCAGTAAGGCGCCGTCACTGTTCTCACAGTTCTTTATTAGTCCTAAGCTGTGGAATGCAAGCTGTGGAAATGTAGAACATTAAACGTAGCCTAAGCATACTACTTTGCAAACATTAGTACTAAATGTGGCTATCTTTTTCTTCATTAGGACCCACCGATATGACATATTTTAATACTGTGACTAATAGATGCACTGCCATCATCGGATCTTGTCTTTTCCATCTGTAAAAGGCTGCTAAGTTCGCAGTCTTCTTGTTGTGAACTAAAGGACCTGCACGTCAATTTACCGGAGCACTATTTTCGAAGCTAATACGCAATAGGTAACACGATGCTGCCTGATGGTAGTGGCCTACCTTTTTACCCATAGGAAAAAAAGAAGAATGTTGGTTAAAAATTGCCACCTGGTCAATTGCATGGTGTGATTTTGTTATCCGCCGTAGAATAGAGTTTTTTCACCTCCTGAGCTGCTAACATATCCTTTGGCATTCAGAAGTTGGGCTGATTATACGAAACAAATGATTCCAAACAAATGATCTTCACATACCTTGCCTCAGTAGAAGATTGGATGCTCAAAGACGTTAGCATTTCAATTTGCAATCTCTTCACTGCTATGAGGTGACTTTGCAATATTTGCAAATTGAGGAGCACGAGTTTTTTGTAATTAGAAGGCAAATTACAGGGACAATGAAGTCTACCCCTTTATGCTCGGTAATGTAATTGAGGGCATTGCTCACACTGACCACAATGGAAGTGAACACTAGTGCAACCAATAAACTGAATGATCTTGATCACAAAGGCTGTAATCATGTTTGTTCAGTTGTCAACGTTACTCCTTGAAGTGGAAAGGAGGAGTATCTTTCCCTATACTTGATCTCCAATTTTCAAGCCTAGGCCGAACGCCATTATTGTCAATGGCCATACTGCTGCAAAGTAGTAAAGAGTCAGTTATTTTATGCTCACCATCTTCGTTGTCCTGATGTTCATGCAAACTAGCTATTGGGACCAATTATTTGGAGGTAAGGGTGCATAATGGAGGAAATGGAGTTTATCAAATCCGACTTGATGATTGTCCCAACGATACTTCCACGTTGTGGCTACGATCATAGCAATCACTTGTTTGAATGTGGCTGGCATCATTAACGGCTTGAAAAATTATCATTAGAGGGACACGGCGCATGAGGATGAGGTACCATCGTCTTTCTCCTCTAATACACATGTTCCTAAACCTTTCAGCGGAGAACACCAAAAGTTGCGTTTGCTGTCAAATTATACATTGGCGCTTAGAGCAATTTCTTGGAAATCCATTCATTTACACCAGTAATCTCGGAGGCAAAATCACTATCCTTTACATAGAAGCGGCTAGCCAGCAATATGTAGACACCCGTTCTTTTGGGATCGTGCAACTTATGTTGTTATACTTTGTTTACAAATCTCCGCTTTCCACTTAGTTAGGTAGAAGATAAGCTCCATCTCTTAGAGTGACCCAAAGTGAGCTACCCATCCAGCGTGTTTGACTATGATAAGTCCTTCAACTTTCTAAAAGGGTTAAGCGAACGTCATTTTGAAGCACATTTTGTTCTTAAGAGGGCTAAAGCTTGTTGCATCTTTGACATGAATAATTTGCACGCGAAGTTCTGCCCTCTCGGGTACACAACAGAAGTCATCAGTAGTTGAAGGCCCCAATGCAACCTTGCCCTGTCAAAATGAATTAGCTAGTGGCGCTATGGTCAATGTGAGGAAAGTAGTACTCACGTAATCCATCAGAATACTAGAAACAACAAGGTGTGTCCCTTTTGTAAGCAGAGGGTCCACGTAAGAAAGACAGGCCTGGTTTTACCTTATACTGCAAAATTGTTCTCGAAAATTATCGGTCATTTCACTGGTTCCGGCGTCTACCTTAAGCACTGCCTATCGGACCGGTGGTTCACGCAACTGGTGAATGGAAGTACAGCTGCTTGTTATTGCAGCGACAAACACGCACTTGATTTAAAAAAATTTTATGGCTGATGCTACTTTACCACTTAGCTGTATCCTATTGGTTTTTATAAGCCTTTTGGATACCTTACGTCGATAATATCGTTGAGAAAATTTTGCAGCCCTTAACCACAGCGCAATTATAACCCGTTTCATCAACAAGAGGAATTAGATCTAGCACTAGATTTTGCAGCACCACTTTAAGAGCTTTAGTGCAATGATAAAATCTGAGTGAGTGTTAGTGCTCCTTAAATCGGCATAAAACCATACAGAATCCGTTGCCGATTATGCGGTCTTGCGGTACAGAGGGCTATGTGGTTGCAATAGATTAAAGAATTATTTGTCTCTTAAAATGTATTGACTTAACTCGAATGGTTTTAAAATGGTCGCCCTTAGTTGATATTTGGACGTCGATGTCCTTTACACAGACTCCGCCTATATCAATGCATGCTACTGACTTCAAAGCAGCTAGTCACCTACGTTTTTGGACTAATGAGATCGTTTTGGAATAACACCAACGCTCCACCATGATAAATCTTCCCATTCAACTTGACCGGATTCTTCATTGATGCAAAAACGCAGTTAAGTAAGCCAATTAGTGCTAGGTCCTCACAGATTAATTCTGTGTCATGGCCAACAAACAACAGTGCCTAAAACAGAGGCTAGTGGTTTCAAATTGCGTGAATGGGGCAGGTAGGCACTTGGAAAAACTTAAATGCCACCTGCTTTCAAGAAACGAAGCATTCGTTGGAACTGAAAATTGCCATACTAAGTTATGCAAACCTTAAGCACATATTAATAAAAGCAAGATCACTTTACCCAAACAAATCTGCAGTAGCAAAGACCTAGTAGGGCACAAACAGACTAGTTGGAGAAGACAAACAACCAATTGATAATCCAGATTAGGGAGGAAATATATTCGGAAAAAGTAGCGATTGAAGAACTTTCAAAAATATTCTCCAACTTTAGCTTCACTTTTCTGCAGTTTACTTAACAAACATCTATGAGGAGTCTTGAATTGCACAAACCGGTTAATCCAATAAAGTAGACCAACCCAACCGCAAGGTAAATAAATATTTCACATCACGCTAAGCAAGGAAAGGTTAGCAAGTGTGTGCTCAAATCCACTTTTGCACTCTTTCCTTTCAAAACCAACTTTTCTCTCCGTTTGCGCGAGCGACGATGGGCAAAACGTAGGGCCGCCTCAGATATGGAGAAACTAATATTGACAAATTTCCCTTACATCATATCTCTTTGCTGCGTATTCAATACAAGTAGTGTGCAAAAAAGGAAGGAAAGCTGACAAACTTAGAAAATTGAGAAACATCAAAAACTTGTTAGCGCAGAGCATAATAAGGAAATCAAAAATACTTAAGCGTTTGACAAGTGGCTGTACGTTCAAAGATAGGAATTATGCGCGAGGACCAATACCTGGCATTAATTTTATTAATCCACCTGCTTAGTCCTCATAGCCTGTATTCTTCCGCATAGACTCCCATTTAATTTAGTGTGTATAGCCACTTACACTCGTGGAATAATAGGACGGAATTAAATACTCGAAGTGGGAAAGCTCAAATTTGTCTGAAGTCGCCAAATGCAATTAAAAATGACAAGCAAAAAAGCAGGAAAGGAGTGTTTAAATTATTGTAAGCCAAGCTCTTGCATCGTTACTTACATTGTGAGCAAACACCTTGATGGCACCCATAATGGGTTTGTGACGCAAGTTTTAATGCTTTACAGAATCAATTATTAGCAACGCGGTTTTGTAGCTAAGGAAGACAATCGCATGCCAGTATTGAGCACCCAAATCTACCTGTAGTTGTCCTACCCATTTATTTTATGCCCTTTGTAAGTGTATGTGGAAAAATTGGCCTTCAAGGACAGGCAGGATTCTAAAGCTTGTGGAGGGGAAAGACTAAGAACAAAAGCTTCTACTGCACCCCTTTTTCGCCTATGCAGAACCACTCTCTTTTGCTTAACTAAAAGGCTACGCAAGGAGCCGCTTAGCGATTCTTTACAAGTGCTAAGTGACTTTAATTAATTGTCGATGGTAACCAACGTACATAATTATCTTTCAGGCCATTTTTGTGTTTATCATCTGCGCATTCATACACATTTCAAGTCAACATGGACGATTCTTTTAATCAAACCCAAGCCTCTGCTTTCTCTCTTTTTATGTTGCGTATTGATGTGCATATTACAGAGCTCGCATGCAGCGCAACAATTGAATTTCCGTGATTTTAGTTTACCATGACTCAGAAGCCTTGATCGGGAAGAAGACGTGTGCAGCGTTTTGAATGAAATCGGGTTGCTGGATGCATGAAAGCATACGCGCTTGGACGAAGATAAATGTGTGCGTTGAGAGCAGTGTGTTAGGAACCGAATGATGGACATGATCTTGGCTGAAGCCATAGCTAAAGTTCACATTCTTAACATCTGGATTGGCAGAATGCTCATCAACACTAATCTAAACAAAGTACGTTGATACTGTGCCAAACTTTTGTTTTTTTTACGAAGTCCACGAAATTGCAGCAAATTTTCGAAAATTTTATCGCAATGAATGGGCCAAAGTTTTTAAAAAGGATGCCCAACTTTGGTAGGTGAAATAAAAAGGGTTCATTCGGTTCGGTCAATCTGCCACTCTTTGCTTTGCAAGAGAGTGGCAAGTGCCATGACCCTTATTTTTCCCTGGCATGACGCTGAATGGGTGTCACTGCCATGAATTGCACGGCAAAAGCGCTAAACAAATCTTGTAAGTTTTAATTCGTACAAAAGTGGAAAATTGGTATTAAGAATGCGTTTAATGGTCCTAAGATTCTTCTAAATATTGGCATTTTAGATGCAGTAAGGTCCACTTAGTTTTATCTTATGGTCTATGCACTAATCAAATTGGATGCCTACCTGCCTGTCCTACAAGCTTCCACTGAATTATTAGCACCCCTAGGCAGGCATTTATAAGTGATTAAGAGCTGCAAATCATGCTACAATTTTTTGCTTCATCTTTTATGCTTTTGGTTAATTTGATGTTCATAGGATCTTATAGAGTGGCTCAGTTTAGCCAATCAACGAGAGATTCGCATTATTTTATCTTCGTGGTTTTGTCACCTATTTGGGTGGCTTCATTTGATCAGGTTGTGACAAAAACGCCTTTTGCATAAAGTGGGTGATTGTTGCATAAGATCTATTCGATTCGCTTAAGCCTCTATGTCACATTTGTCTTAGCCTCTGCCTATTCGATTATGGCACAAACCATTGCAATCCAAGCTGTGCAGATCACATAAGGCATGCCTGAGAAGATTCGAGCTGCACACAAACGGTTGAGTCTATCATCAGTTCTCAAAGCAATTTTTATAAATAACGCATAGCTTGACATAATTATGTCTGCAAAACACTATCACCTAGAAGCTGAGAGGCAGTATCAAAAAATAAAGAAGGTAAAAATGGATTGGGTAGGTGGAGGAGCTCCCTCGCGCGAATGAGCTGTCAATATGTAAAGACTATTCTTCTCGGGCATGCAAAGGAGTTAAGAAAAAGGGACGCACGGCATTGGCCATCCCATTATTTCACTCATTCACTGTGTTGCGATTTCGCATATTTTTGCCTTCCAATCCCTACCTCTAATCTCATGGTAAATACGCTGTCATGCTGCTTGCAAGGAATAGCTGGTAAAAGCTAAATATTTAAAGAAATTGGATTAGAGTAAAAGGGTTGGATTTAATTACACTCTACCTGGTTATTGCCATATCTGCACCATCCACTATGGTTGCCGTAGGAGACGTCACTTGTTTAAACATCACCTTGATCCAGCACAATGCGAGATGGATATAACATTAAAGCATCAATTCTACGGTGTTTTAGTAATTGTGCGGTTGGGTTGATCGCATTCTAACGGCGTAAGACATTCCTTACTAAAGCGAGTACAAATCCAATACCTTACTTGAGCATATCCTTTACCCAATGCTTCCTAAATAGTGAAGCGCGAGTTTCACCTTCAAAGTTTAGGAGTACTTTATGCAAACAGTCAATACATTTGCTAGAATAGATTACGAATTCGGGTTAGTCCCTGGCCAGCAGAGGGCAAGATTTGCCAGGCGAATCTCAGAGTGTGGGGTTGAAGTCCAAAAATGTTTCGTCATAATCAGTCAACTATAACGTTTTGCGCCTCTCCTTGATGGCATGCAATGCTGAGCAAAAATAATGTGTAGAGCTATCAGGAGGATCGTACACACCATTCACGTACATAATATGGCTACGTGATTTGTCTGTTGCACGCCGGAAAAAAAAATTGCATTTGTGTGTGCTAGGAGCGCATCTTCTCTTAGTCGTCATAAATCCTTACTATAAGACTGAACTTTGGCCCCTTTAGTTTGCAAAAAAGTGGTAATAAATAATTTTGTCTGGGTGGTCTGGAGTGCTCTTGACGTCTGTTTGATAACGCCCTCTATCATTAAGACTAAAATGAAAGGCGCTGTATCCACCCACCACGCATTGAGGAAGTTAAGTGCGAATGTTGAGCCGACCTATGCCCTAAGTTCGAAAGAGCGTCTGCGTGATGGGATTTCAATGCAGATGTGACTACTCTTTGGTACCTCGTTGCGGAAAATTACCATCCGCTTAATTCCTTTCTTCACACGACGCTTCCACGCTCCACTAACCATTAATTTCCGCTTTACTAGCACCCCACTTTCCTTGCAGATTAGGGGTACGATGTGACAAAGGCAGTGGTAGGCACCTCACTGTTGAACCTACTCCCCTCTACTACCTCCGGTCTATCGCTGCAGAACTATCTTTGCCACCACCAGCCCATAGATTGCCAATGGTCCCCCCGAGAGCTCAGTCTCCTCCTCCTGCCACTGGGTTGCACTTAGCGTTCACGCAGGCGAGGTATAAAGGCTTAAATTTGCTCTCCTTTGACGTTGTCTCTCTCGATGCTATGATAACACCTACCCGCCACCTCTGTGCGCTTTGTTTCCAACGGCGCAGATCCATGACAACATTAATGAGTGATCGGAGATTGCTACCACCGAATTTGTGATAGTCTTGCTGCACTTGAAAAAGGAACGCCACAGCTGATAGCTTTGTTACTTCTACTGCTTTCCCGTCGTCTGTTGGTAAGGTTATAGGTTTGGTTGCATGGGCTCTGGAGGTGGCGGAGCCCGACCACGTGTTTCGTGCCCTTCGTTGGTGCCTTACAGGAAGGAAAGAAAGGGAGTTCAGGGCTCTTGCTTGTCCAAAATGCAAGTCCTCTTTCCTACAGCAGTCGTTAATTAAATCAAATTTGACTTTTTAGGCTGATTGGCAGTCATTTTAAGCTTAATCTAGATTCTACATTTTTCTTATCTCCTTTACTTAACCGGAAGCTACAAAAAACTACTACCAGCTGACTTTGCTTCGATGTAGCTTCGAATTCCGCTTTATTGGTACTGTGTCGTAGAAGCTGTGCGGCATTTGAAGATTCAGTCCCCGCATAGGCTGTCCTGTCGCAAAATTAGCGCGCCTTATTCGCTAAGATTGTAAATCGTGACTATGCTTGATTGTCGAATATGGTCGGTTGCATTTTACATCAAACTCGTGTTAGGACAACTCGATAGGATAACTTTGATTGACCGGACCTCATAGTTCTCGATTAAACACTTTGAGTTGCAGTCTTTCTCCTTCTTGTGCCATGTTTGCGATACAATCAGCTAATAGAACCTCGTCAATATCATGCGAACTACCCTTTGTCGACTTTAAATGCTCGTAATAAGTTAAAGTTGTTAAAGTTTAAAATATTTCTTCGTTTATCATCTGCAGTTTTGCTTATACCAAGTCGCAGGTTGCCCGATAATGCATAAGATGGTCGGAACAGTTCGTACAGTTGGTTCCAGTGGCTGGACTGTGCCATCAATTAAGGCAGAGTGTGGTGAAATGGAGTGAGAGAGGATGCGCTTCGAGAGTGAATGCATACAAAGGCCCATGGACAGGAGGAGAACAATCAGATCTCTCTAATAAAGACTTTGCCGGAAGGAACCATTACTGATAAGTGTGGAGTAGCAGGTGGCCGGGACTTTAAAGGCCAGGTTTTCCCAGGTATTTAGCTAAATAAATTTTGCCGATCACCGCAGCACCATGTGACGCCACAAGGAAAAGGTAAAGAATCAGAAGTTGTTGCCACCGGTTCTACACAAATTTCACCGATATCTGTCAGCAGTGTGAGACGATGGATCCAAACCTTCAGCTAAGCTGCAGAAGCGGAGGATAGGTGCCGGTTAATGTGGGACTGTAAAGAAATACGTAGGCGATGATGAAGAGACAAATAGAGGATGACAGGATGATTTCCTAGCATTAATGCACTCGTAAGATAATTTTTGCATTACTAGCTTCAGTTGGATCTGTTCCATTCCATACGTAAGAGCGGTGTAAATATCCCTTACCTTCCGGACGGATGTGAGGATATGCAGTACACTCGATACAAACTAAAACATCAGATTTTAAATCCCTGAGCGGTGGTTTGCTAAAGTTAATGCGCAATCTACTGTACGCCACTAATGGCCCACTTAATGCTAGTACTTGGTGACATTTGATGGCGCAAGATAATGAGCGGCCATCTTGCAAACGTCTCTCGATTACTTGTAGGGCATGTCTTTGACTTCGAATGTGTAGCCGAGTTTCCTCCACCTTCTCAAACGCCAATTTCCAGTGCTTCTTGCAATTGCGGCTAAGGGTGAAGGCTGTTAGTAGTTACAGCGTAAAGCGCACAATCACGTATCTAGCTTGTCGTACTATGCGGTGTCTGCAACTTCTTCACCATTTTGAAACAATTTGGTGATAGCTACAAATACAAACACACGGACTTTAGTAAGAATACTAAAGTAGGAGACAGATGTCGATAAACTTTTTAATTTGACGCTGTAAATAAGGGACAGAGGAGTGGACCATAAGCGGTAGGACATATATATGGGTGCCGGAAAATCGGCACCAGCTTGTGTAAATTGACATGCCTTAAAAAATTACTTGGAACTTCATGAGTCCCTGAGTAGGAACACTCGCTCTTCGGTATTCTTTGACAAATAGCGTTTGGTTTAATTTGGAGGAAATTTGTGGAAGTCGCACCAAGAATTTAAGCTTGACTTAAGTGTATCATGCTCTGTATTTGTAAAAATTGCTTCAGATATACCTGGAGGTGTTTTGTTAAGCAAAACAACAGCGCGACATGAACTCTCGCCGGCTGGTTTTTGGGTTTGCTTAGGTGGTGCATTCCGGTGACCACTAGCTGGTGTGTACGAAGCAGTCAAATTAGTAGAACATGCCAATGATTTTTCAATGAGCTCTTTAGTGAATTATCTGGGTGGTGTGTATAATTAAGTGATCGCCAAACTGGAACAAGTAGTGATTTTTCAAGTTCTGAGGCATTTCTTGAAACCTTATGCATAGAAACATGGGTGAACCTTTATTAGTCCACCGCATGTCTTGATGGATGAAACTTTTGCGATGCTTTTCGCAAGGCAATTGCTATATCATTGGTAAACTCAGTATTTGCTCTAGATTTTTTCTAATGGTTCCATATGCGCATATGCCTTCTTTACTGTTTAGCTACCAATTGCATTTCGCTGTCGTTATCCTGATAGTGCTCTACTTGATAAGACTCTCCATTGCTTAACATGCAAAATGGCGCAAACAAAGTTGTGTTTTGGTAAAAGGTATGTTTTTGGAGCCCACGGGTGGATTTAAGTTGTATCTGCCTAGGATAATATTCGCAGGATTCATTTTGCCTGCCCGCACTCATCCCAAAGGTCACTTTAGCTTCTTTATTTTGCCTTACTTAGGTCACTTAACGTGACCATTTAAGTGTTTATCATTGAATTTGCTCATTAAGACTGCGGTTTTTCTTCGAGTACACTTTTGGCTTCAGTCTTATATCACTACCCTTAAAACGCAGTTTCACATGAGAAACGTAAAATGCCATCTTTTTGTTCAGAATTACAAGATAATTTAAGATCAATGGCATAGCATTTTCGAAATTAATCTGAATTTAAATAAATGAAGAGGGACTGACTCACACCATATTTGACCACATCATAAGTGCCAAAATAACTTCCTTACATTTTGCGAACAACTACATTCAACACCAAGTCCGGTATTACAAGGTCACACAACCTGTATGCAAAAGTAAATGCACATAGAGCAATAGCTTTCCAGCTAGCCTCAATTTCTTGGAAAATGGCTTAGTTTAGCTGGTGAAAGAGTTACCAACACCACAGCCTTTTTTGACTTTTATCCGAAGTGCGGGATGCAAATCAATGGCATATGCGAATTCGAAATAAGTTCGGTTGCGGTGGACGTTACATTTGTAGCATTAATAGAAGTTTCCCCTAGGTACAGATGTGCGGGACACCTACCCAACTCCTCTGTGTATGTCATCCTTCCTCAAATGGAACGCCAATTTTGTGTCCTGGACTAGTCGTGTCTATCCATCCATGACGCGGGTTTAGCAAGCATTATAAGATGTTGAGGTGTGATAACTGCTTGTAGAAGTCCCGATCCAGCTCGTCAAACCTGAGATCAAGTGTTGTGAAATGGGAGATGATAGGCAACCTTAGGCCATACGGTGACTACTATGATTAGTGAGGAAAAACTGAACTCTAGTATGGCTTTTGAAAGGCAACCTTTGAACAGCTATCAAAGCTTACAATCGTTAGTAAATCTGCTCGATAGATGCTCCTCTGCTTGCAAGGTTTTTGATGCAAAAACATAAATGAGCTATCAATTCTCACTGGCTTTAAAACCCAATTTAAGCCAGTTGCTGACCTGTAAAGCAACTTGGATGACTGTATTAAAAGTAATTTATCCAAAGCGGACTCGAAGCCGTAATTCTCGGATTCGAAAACGGATAATTGGTCCATTAGGCCAATAAAACTCGCTATCCTCTAGAATAAGATGAAGTACGCATTTGCAAAATCTCAATCACTGACTCACCAACTTTAATCGCAGACTTAGTGTTTAAGGGGGATTACTTTCGCTACGCATAGATGGGGTCGCAAACGCAAACATGAGTTGGGCCCCGGATGATGGGTAGCTGCCGTTATCAATTACCTATTTCAAACACCACTTTCATTTCGCATTTAAGAAAGCAAAACCCTGTTTTCAATCCTTCCTCTCTTTTTACGACTATCTTCATTGGAATCGGTNAAAGCAAAACCCTGTTTTCAATCCTTCCTCTCTTTTTACGACTATCTTCATTGGAATCGGTGGTCATGCATTTGTAAATAGCTGCAACTGCAGGTTGTTAAGGTTGGTTAAGTTGAAATCTATTTCCACCATCACGGCACAGCAGCAGTTGATTAGGATATTTAGTTGCAGGTGAGTCTGGAGGGGAGAGAGGTCTCACTGATTCAATTTATGCACAAGAGAATTGGCATCAACATAAAAGTTAGCACAATGCAAAATTGCTGCTCTTTGATTGGTTAGGTCATCTTATGTTTGCGAATACGTTCTAGATTGCGCGCAGACATACGATTACCGAGATTTTGCGATGGGTTGACAGTGCATCATTTTAGTCAGAATTGAGGTAAAAATCACACGCTGTTCAAGGGTTGCCTTTCCAAAGCCATACTAGAGTTCAGTTTTTCCTCACTAATCATAGTAGTCACCGTATGGCCTAAGGTTGCCTATCATCTCCCATTTCACAACACTTGATCTCAGGTTTGACGAGCTGGATCGGGACTTCTACAAGCAGTTATCACACCTCAACATCTTATAATGCTTGCTAAACCCGCGTCATGGATGGATAGACACGACTAGTCCAGGACACAAAATTGGCGTTCCATTTGAGGAAGGATGACATACACAGAGGAGTTGGGTAGGTGTCCCGCACATCTGTACCTAGGGGAAACTTATATTAATGCTCGCACTTTATAAATGGGAGGCGATCCCATATAGGAGCCATTCAAGACTTGGAATATTGGCTTAGGTACACCAGATTAGTCTCCCAAAACAGCAGGTCTATTTGAATGCCCTTTTAAACAAATAATCTACAAGCTTATTGAAGGAGAAGTAAAATGGGGAAATGACTCAGAAATTGGAGGGTAAATCTATCAGATCTGTTCAGGTGTGGCTTAGATTTAGGTTTCGTTCAAGGATGCAGTTACTGCTTCTCCGCGCCTAAAGGGCATGCAAGTATTAGGACAGGTCTAATCAGTTCTCTACCTTTTGCATCAAGTGCTCTGTAAACGTCGTTGCAGGCTCTATTGCATTTGCTTTTTTACTAAAATCGGTTTTCACGGCTGTAAGATGCATCCTAAACCGTACAAGACCACCAACCAGCGCTAAGGACGCTGCAATTTACTTCTCCGTGCGCACACACATGCGCATGAAATATGTTCGTGTAAAATTCAGGCCTTATGCTAGATTAATATTAGAACATGATAAAATGCGGTTTTAGCTGACTTCCAACCCCATGCTTCAATAAACGAAGAGGAGTATAAGTTGTGTGGGTAAAATGTGGCACATCATTAGCATTTGAGGGCCAGTACTCTTCTTGGAAGATTACGCAATGGTCTGCGTGTTTTTCTGATATCGTAATCACCTTACTCTAACGCTTGCCTCTTTTTTTACACAAACCCTTCTTAAATCTACACTGACCAAGAAGCCTTTTCCTGCATTATGCAATTCACCTAATCCACATCTGCTACGTCGAATGAGCATAAGAAGGAGCAGAATCAAAGTGCTATTAACGGGCGAGCCGCACAAATCTCAATACTGTTCGCATGGCTGTGCATAGATGCTTGGGCAGTGTTAGTTTCGGTAGCCGTTAATTTACCCGATTTTATTCCCGTTAATTTTAGTAAGCAGAAAAATAGAACCAAAGCCCTCACAATACCTGTTGATCAGTAGCGGTGGTAGCCTTTTAGTTGGCGAACACAACGAATGAATGGGCTGTCATCAATGGGGCGATAAGTGGCCTCTTACATGGTAAGGAACATGGGCTGGATATTTACTTGTTTGTATTTAATGGAAATGGATGACGAATGTGAAGTAGCGTCACGTTGTGCGACAAACGTCCTGAATCCTGTCTTATCAACGAGTAAATTGTGTCTGCTTATTTTATACCATTTAGGCAAAGTCAGTTTGACCACCCCATTTCTCATTGCCTTGTAGGTAGCAAAAGACCACGTAGTGGACGAAGCAGTTGTGCACGAAAGAGCGCTTTCCAGTGGTGGGAGGAAATGCCAACGAGGGCGCAGCGCAGGCAAGGATGCACCCTCGCATCTGGGTGATGTAGGTAATACGAGCCACATTGTCCTAGCATTTCAAGACTTAACCATCTGTTCACGGTTTTGAACTAGTGGACATGCATGGCATAAAATACTCCATCATCGCGCGTCAAGTGTCTATGTGACAGTGACAGCTAGTAAGGCATCCTTTGCGTCTATGGCGACTGTGTAGTCTTTTGGCCGCGCATCCATGGCACAAAGAAATGCAGAGATCTCACTTCTCCACTCAATTTTACTAAAAGTAGCAGATTGGCAGGTTATGGGAGTGAGATTTTCCTATGGAAATTCGGCTTCAATCTACTAAGAGGTCTTGACAATAGGTATGAAGGCATTGCAAAGGAAGAAGTGGGACTCCTAGCAGTTTTACTTGTCCATTGAAGAAGAGCATCCACGACAAAATTTGCTAGCTGGTAGATCAAGTGGTGAGCTATTCAAGAAAAGTGTTAATATTGCTTAAAGACTTCATCCGTCCAAGGTCCTATTAACGATCTTAAGTAGTTTCGGCGTTTTAGGTGATCACAATTGCGTTATGCAACAGCAAATAAGTTACACATAATCGCTCGGTTCCCTATGTCCACAGCTTCCACTTCGCGGTGAACACTCACTTTGAAACGAACACTTGGGCGATGGGGTTACATTAAGCACATGCAGATATCCGATTACTGCGAAAAGCGTTCAGCTGATGATTCAAACTTGCACGTACAAATGAGATGGCATCAGGGTTGTACCTCTCTTCTTGTGTGCGCCTCTTCAGTAGGCATGACCTACACACTGGCAGGCAATAGCTGTAATGCCGTTTGTAAACGTAGCGTAGTGATGATGCATCGTGAGAACAGGAAGTCAAAACCATGAATTCTCGCATCAGGTTTCTACATGAATCAGAGTGGTGAAGTTCCCACTTTAGTAGTTTCGTGTTAGGCCTCTACATGAATTGGAGTGGTGAAGTTCCCACTTTGGTATCTTCGTGGCAAGAGTACTTTGAATGAGATGAGATCCCATGTCCGAGAGCAATGATTAGCCAACTTTAGGCAGGCCGTTCGTTTTATAACCCTGCCAGTTTCTTTTACGCCCAATTGGCGTGCGGCAGTATGCGTCTACTTCACTCTGGCTTAACCATACACATTTGAAGCCGTGGTGGGCAGTGATGTGTGACATTGTCACTTTACGAAAAATTTAGCTAAAGAATTACCATAAGTTCGCGGATTGCAATGGCAAACCACAACCTGCCTTATTATTAAAAATGCTTGCAAACTCCCCCGCTTTTCAGACCGTTGCTTACCTATTCGTAAAAATTACACTTATCATAAGCCACTACTTAAATTCGTCCAGTAACATGCACTGAACCGTGAGGCCTGCAACACTGAAGCACACTGTATTGCCTTTCAAAGCAATAACTACGAGATAGCAGGATCATTTTCTCCTTACAAGAAGTGGGTGGAAGATCCGGTATATTTTTTGGATCCGGTCGAAAATATGCAGTCGCCAAATGCAGGAATTATCCAAATTGGTGTAATAAGGAGAGATTGGTCGATGCCAAGCAGATGTGTTGACGCTCGACGTATTCTGTAGTCGTTAGCTAGGCAATTTGACATTCCCCCAAAGTATTGAGCGATGTCTCGGAGCTCACGTCCGTCGCAACGAATAACTTCTAAGCCGTAGCTCTTGTGGCGGGGAAGAGGTTGACTTGTGGAAATGGTTTGGCACCATTAATGATTCGTCTTATTGGGATGGACAACAAGCCTCATTAAAATTGAAGCTAGAATCAGTTGCACATCTTCATGCTGTATTGGTCGCCTTGATTGGTGGGTCTGAGCAAACAGGTTTTACCTCTCGGAATGACCTCTGCACGTTTTCGTTGATTAAGTCATCCTAGTCGCGTGCTGTTTTGCCAACTTTTCGCATCTTCGGCGTTTTACCGAGGATAGGAAATGAATGTATCATTAAAATGATAGCATAGAAGCCCAGGGTGAAGTTAATAGGGTGGTAAAATGGAATCCACGAGCCATTTCTAATGCCGGAAACACATTTGTTATAGCGCATCTTCAATGATAAGTGAAATTCATTGGTATTTTTGACCAAACAAGTTTTACTTCTCGAAACGATCTCTGCAAGTTTTGTTGATCAGGACATCCTAGTCGCGTGTTGTTCTGCCAACATTTCCCCCTTTTCGGCGTTTTACTGAGGATAGGGAAAGATCGTATCATTGGATGACAACATGGAGGCCTAGCGTGACACTAAGAGAGGGGTGGAATGAATTTCTTGGGCCATTATTAATAGCGAAAAAAACATTTGTTAATGGAAGGTTAATTAATGCCTAATGCCTAACAATCAGTCGCCTAACTGCACAAGGACTTCCACCTCACCAAATCTGCACCACATGCTAATGTCGCGAAGGGACTTTGGCCTTCACCCAATTTAAGATTAACAAATTTTTTTCACTTGCGGAACAGAGTGCGTTAGGACTTCTCCACCATTACTAATAAGTACGAACTGCAGTCGGAAGTAAGGACATTCGTGGAGGTCAGTGTTGCGAATTCAAGGATGAAGAGTCCCACATGGTTGCAATTCACATCACCACCCTCTAGGGTTGGAGAGTTTTGAAATGCAAGGGCTACTACATGCAACCTAGATAGTTCCATTAAAATCGCTTCCTGTATTCTGTGGTATCTGCCCAGCTTAATTAACTGCTCAAGTTTGAATCCTAGAACATTCTCACCTTAGCTCACCTATACACCCATTTCGACGCTTCCCTTCCCACAGCAAGGAGACCTAAAGTGAGGCTATCAGCCTTTGCAGCACCACGACTCGCTGGTGATGAGACGTTGAGTGGAGTGGGCACCCACGGGCCAAGGCTGCAACTCTAAGCTGATTCAAGCTGGCACATGGTATTTAGTATGTCGCCAATGCCGCGTAGGTGTGGTCCAGCAGATGAAGTGCCACGGACCTACTGATGGCAACGAGATGGTGACGAGACCTCATCCACATCGTTCCGAGAGTTCTTACTCAGCCACGAGTGCTCGCAATCTTGCTGATTGGCGTTCTTCACGACATCCATTCACGCCTACTTCGGACACTGATCAGGTCTTAACAAACTGCGCTTCAAAAGCCTCTGGGATTGAGTGCATTTCAGGTTTTGGTTTATGTATATATATGCACATGCAAGATTTGTTGGAGCGTTGGTTCATTGAGCGCCTCTGGTAGAGCGAACGCGGTTAGTTGCACTTTCCTTTTCTCCACCACTTTCCCTAACCTACGCAATCTGCTGCGACCACTCATGAGACATACTAATCCCTTGCTGCTCTCTTGTTAAAGGTCTCATAAATGGATGAAGGAGGTAAGGGAGGTGGGAAAGAGGAGATGCGTCCTGAGCCTAGCACATCGAAACCAAAGGGCAACACCAGCAGACGTCGACGCGGCGATGGTGATCACACTCAGGCAGGAGGTTTGTGCTTGTTTTGCATACTGTCTCTGCATGCAAGAACTCTTTGGATGATTTTATGGTTCCATGCCAATCAGTTAGGAGCAGAAGAATTAGTTCAATTAGCAAGTACAAGCCGCGTTTATGCGATTAGACTGATTGGCTGACTTACTGTCCGGTTGTAGTTGCGTTAGAGCTCCACGTTCTGTCACGTAGCTTTTGCAAACCACAAATCTCCGTGCCTTGACAGTCAGTCAGGAAATGACTGACGAAGTTAGTGATGGTAAAATATGCAAGTGGTTCCATTGCATTACTTGTACCAGGGTCTCAACAGTCAATGGTGCGCCAAAACACGTTTGGTTTTATTGTCCGTCATAGCCTTTAGATAGACCTGTCAGAATGAAGCTACTGCAATTACTCGCCTGTGTCACTTACTTTACCGATTCTTATTTAAGCATAAAATGCAAGGCTTTCTTTAAATTTCGACAGCACGTAGAGTGGCACTGCTTTTGAATTTTACCCAAAACAACTGAAAAACGCACTTTCCATTGCCACCAGTTAAACAAAGTACCTAAGATTTAATATTTTAATCCCATAGGTGGAGGCAGGTGGAGGGGAGGAGCAAACCAGCCAACACCTTCCACATCGCGCACAAATGAGCTGCCGGTGTTAAATTTTAATCCGTTTTTCCTTTTACACGTTGTTGAAGATGTTATGAGGATTATTTTGCGCCCACCACATCCATTCACTCAGGATATTTTAAAAAGTTTGCTTTTAACGAACATGCTCGATGGGACCAATTTCGTTTGGACCGCATCCCAACATCCCATCTGCTTCGGGCAACTGTCACATGAACATCAAAATCTCTGCCTCGGATGGTTTGCCTTCTTTTGTGAACACATACCGCGGCTAATGGCAGAACGTCGACATGTCATGAGGGAGGTATTTTCGTCTGGAGATTTTCATGGATTCCTCGTTGCTTTTATTGCAACATTGCGGCAATGCCTTCCGGAGATTCTTGCCACGAACCCTTGCAACGTATCAGTCTACCAAGATTGGTGCACCTTTTATCATTCGTAGTGACTCTTATTACCCAATGTCAAAGTTCAAAAAATGCTTGGGTTTTTGAAGACCGAGTCAGGGTCAACGCATAGGCTGTTGTCATAATCAAAGAACTCCACTTCGGGCAATGAGTGTGCACAAGTAGGGCTGTCACGCCATCTTATTTGTCAGGCAGCTGTGCTGTGGCAGAGTGAATGGACAACATAGCCGACCTGCTCTATGAATCTCCCATTGTCGGTTTAAACACTCGTGATCTTATAAAAGGAGATAATATCTGAGATAATATCTGAGCAGCATTAAGTTAGCTCAGAGTATTTAGAATCGGAGACTTTTTTTGATGGAACGATGTCTTGCACCTCATTCGTGCATTACCTCGCCGCAGCGATGTGATTGAGAAGTACGATAAATGGAGGGGGTTTGGGCCAAATTAGGTGAGCCTAAGCTTAGAATAAACATGGATGAGAGCGGCTTGAACATACTCATGGTAAGAGGACCGTGTTCTCTGCGCGTAGGCGCATTGTGGAGAAACCGGCTAAAGTTCAGAGAGGTTCACAAAGATGGCTGAGTGGCTGTCTTTTGCGCAGTCGATGCAAGTGCGACTCTCGCAGATGGACTGTTTAGTCGTGTGACTTCGCCATTGTACTTGCTCAAATCCGGACTAGAATGCTGTTAATTTGCCTGCCCTTCACCCAAAGCATTTGAAGATAGGAATGCAAGTAATGCTGCGAGACTGCCGAATGAGGTCTGAAGGCGCATCGGGGGTTGTGTTCGTGCGCGTATTTTAGTGAAGCATTTTTACTGGTCTTGGCATTCTACTAATTAATTGTACAGTTCAAACCGACTACGTGTGCTGATGGGGAGTAAGAGGAATCAGGCCTCAAGAGAGGAAACTTCTAAGGAATAAAAATGTCACGTTTTACTACAGTGCAGACAAGGCTACAACTTTGTGTGCCAAAGTGGAAGCGTTCAGGAGTAAATGCTGCTTGCAACTCTGCATTTTTCTCTCAGTTAAGGGAGCTGTGGTGGACTTGTGTGCTGATTGCCGAGATGAGCATTCCTGCGATGCATTACTAGAAGTGAATAAGTAGTTCTGTGTGCAAATGAGGCACGATATGCTCGGCACTGCACAGCACGTTACAACCTAACACAAGGATAAGAAGTAAGGTAAAGAAATGTCGAAGGAGGTCTTTATTGGGCGATCAAGCCTTTAATACCATAAAGGTGATTAATGAAACCTGTCTTGCTCGCTGAGAGCTTCACTGATGAAGCTTCCCTCTCGACGGTTTCCTGCTCCACTTGCACACTACGCACTACCAAAATGCACCTCTAAGCGGCGAGGAAGCAAAGATATGGATGAGAGCCTTAACTTTTATACAGGATAAAATCAAACAAAACTATACGAGGACACTTTCATAGGACAACAGACCTAGGACTAACTGTTGCAGGGGCGCCGACTATGTTTAATAGTCCGCAGTCTCTGTTTAGTTGGTTTCAACTCAATGATTCCCCATAGCTATGCCACCCCCATGCAGTAAACAGTCAATCACACAGAGATGAGCGACCACTGCTTTAACTATTCATGTAAAATTATTTATTCCCTAATGCATCGCATCATCTGAAGACTACTTATTAAACATTTTGATAAAGAAGGTTTTCCAAAATTGGAAATGATTAAGTAAGGGTCACAATCGGATTATCGCTTTAAAAGAGTGCCGCGAATTTTTTGACAGTTCTTTTGCAACTGAAGTGGACAATTAAGCTGTATTTGAACACAGACAAACGGCTAGTTGCAGACTGATCGTCTTGTTGCGACAACTGACTTGCATTCCACAGTTAGTTAATAAAAAAACACAGCTGGGGACACTATGCAGTTCAAAGGCATACACTATTTTACCTTCGAAGGAGTGCATCTTATGCATTGGGAATGACTCGTGGGCCTCTTTACCATGACATTTGTGCTCGAGACCCAAGTTTGCTGGAAGAGGTTGCACTTATCCGCGTTCCATAATCCATGCTACTGTGATACAACTGCAGATTTGTACAGGAAGTGTTCCCACGTGGCTCCAATTTTACGGCAGACTTTAGAGCAAGAATTGTAGCTAAGATATTTAAGTCATTAGTGATTTAAAAATATGTAAACATTAGTTTTGAAAGGGAAACTTCAAATGATTTCGTGTGGAACAAGTTTTAAGTCAATTAGAAGATCATTTGAAGTGCGTTTGTATCGTCAGGAGAGGAGAATGTCACACAGGGACTCAAAGCAAGCATTAAAGAAAGGCTTTTCTAGCCCAAAGAACAAAAGCGTCTTAAATAACAAAGGCCTTGGAAAGTAATCTGTACTTTCGCGACAATCAATCATAAAAGCTTAAGTCCTCATTTTGGCTGCATCGCAAACAGTCACCAATTAATAAAATTCCAAGTAACTACCTCGAATACCACGCCGCTTTGCCATCATTTGGAGGAGTATTAGCATTCCATTTTCCTTTTCGAGTACCCATATGTATTCTACTTAAGTAAATGCTCATAAGTAGCATCTCTGCTCAACTGTGGGTACGAAAACCCATCACAGACTTCAACTTCTTTAAATTAACAGACACTTTTCCTTCAAAAACGAAGCATATGTCTTATTTATCATCACCGATCCACCCCTCCGCCTTAGCCATACGCAATAAACATCATTACACAACATTTAATGCAACGGATTTGGAATTTGGCTGATGTGATAATTTTAAAACACTTGCTGAAAGATGGCTTGGTAGTAATGGCTGCTTAATGAGCCGTGTGGCTCACCAAATTCGCTTCATAGGTACCGTTACTGAACATGTAGGACTTAGAAACATTACAAGCACACCATTCTTATTCAAAATTGAGTCCATTCTCCTGGTTCTAAGGCAGAAAGTTATAACTGCTGTAAAACCTTCCACATTCTTTATCGAGTATTTCATGGAAACTATACCATTTTCTGTGCTTGTTTATGGATGGAGGCAAGGAAAACTGAGCCGGTCCCATAAAGACCGAGGCTGTACTTGTGCGCTGGATCATTTTAAGATAAAGAGAAAGTGGGCACTGTGCAGGTTTTTAAGCCAGCCAATATTCAACAAATTTGGCAACTACTTGACAATCAGATCACATTTAATGAAGTGCATAAAGCATTGGCCATATTCACATGCTTTGTCGTGGTCAGAAAATACACCCAAACTGTTTATGCATCTTTCAAAAATCTGTTTCTCACTATTCCTTTACAGGACCTTAACACATACCCCCAGCATTTCGAGATCCCCACAACTCCGAACCTCGAACCTGCATCGTGCATTATTCGCCGTAAAGGCGATGTTGTACTCCTTTGAATGAAGATCAAATTCGCAGCAGTGAAACTAGTAAATTGTACATAGTTCCCATTGCAAATTAGGTTCAATTTAGCGCACATTACCCTGACAAAGACAAAATGCATATTAGAACAGATTAGCACTTGGGTTGGATCATTCCAAATCAAAATATCTTCAACGCACTTAGCTACTTTACAACAAAATTTAGTATTTATCAGCGCAGCCTCGTGTCATTCATTTCCATCTTTCTTCATTTCGAGCATTGTTTCTAAGAATTTCTACTTTATTAGAATGTACCGCATATGACAGCCTATAACGGCAAAATCATGCAATTGATGTTGGTCAGAGGCAGCTCAGCTTCTTCAAATTATCTTCATTCACGTCCATATGACTAGACTTATAGCATTCAAGGTGGTTATTCCTTCAAACGGTAATTATTATAACTTACGTGCTGTAAATTTGCTCAGCGTGTGCAAGAATTGCAAACATGAGAATTTTCAAGAAAGTATTCTACCACCTAGGCATCAAGGATAAAACCTTACTACTATTTGATAGGATTTTAGCCAACCTGACTACCTCTGATGCTGGAATAGTTGACATCAGAGAAGTTAATGTTAAATTCAGAGGCGACTTACGCTATCGCCTGATTGATGTTCAATACAAACCGCAGCGTCTTCAAGTAGAACCAACATCTTTCTGCTCAATCACCTAAAGTTAAAATACAGTACTGTTACTTAAATTCGCAAGTAGCATAGTTGTGGGACAACTTTTGATAGTCATTTGCTGTACTGACTGCAGCATCACATGGGCGCATTTCCATTGTCTGTCAAGAGTATGGATCGGTTAAACGAACAACTGACTGCAGAATCGAGCGATCTTATATTGTGTTTTATCCTTGCCTTGGTGTGCTATTTGTCGGCCATGCCCATGATTTAGGTCATTTAAAGTCATTAATTTGGTGTTTAGGCAGTGCCGAATTTAAGGCAAATGCACGCAAAAAATGCTCACATCTGAATGTTTAAACTGTATGTCTGCGATTGATGAATAGTAGGAACTTGAGTGACTAATCGCTGGCTATTACAATCCCTTTTAAATAGATGAAAAATCAGTGTTGGAGAGGAAACACTTAAAAATTTCGCTCAGGAAAAATAGTGGTGCCCACGAAGTTCAACACGCTTTTCCGCATCGCGCGATCATCTGGAAAATAGGCCCTAATTAAGCAGCAGCCCTTACCTGCCTTTGATAAATTTACTAAATCATCTCTTATTAGTGATAAAAGAGTCCAAATGAAGCAATTTTGAGATGAGAGATTAAGCAATATTTGTGTGAGGTATAGGTCAGTGTGACATGCAGCACCAGGCCTATTTCCATCCGATCAGCGATTGGACCTCTAAGCCAAAACAAATGCATGATTGAATAGGCTGAACAGGACCACTAATTCACTTGCCAATAGCAGATGATTGGAGAGACGTTGGGATCCACTGAGTATTTTTTACTTTGTCTTGCATATATGTAAAAGCGGGATACACGTGCAGGGTCACTTGACACGTTTAGCATGCAGCCTAGTCTACCATTACTTCCATGAGTGTCTCACTCTTCTGGTATCATTCCTCCTGTTTTTCCAAATCATTGCTACTTGCATCGTGCATTACCACGCCTAGTAAGGCCCCATTCATTAAACACACTTAACGGAACTAGTAGGTCGATGCAGTCGCATGTACCCACCTTAATTCGCTTATCTTTACAAAGCAGAATTTATTTTCTTTGCTGCCCATTGCTTGCGTATTTTTACTTTGACATCCGCCAACTGAACATCTATTCTTCTGCATCTCCTCCCTCTCCTCTTGCTTATTTCTTTGACATCGCCAATGCAGTGAGTTCTGCTCATTTTTCATTTCCTCCACCTACTTCTGCCATCCCCTTTATGCACACCAGATCGAGCACAGATCGGGACCCGTCACATTTGACACATAAATGTAACTTAGTTCTCAGCGCTACTTGCCTCGTTTAATGCAAGAATGCACACCTTCCTTGCGAATCATTAGGCCGAGTTCGCCCTGTGTGTGTCTTTGTGCATTCATACCTACTGACTGCGAATCTCAGTTCATTGTAATTGTAGAAAACGATGGGGTTGTTTGTGATCTGAAAATGGTTCCCGCTTTGGCATGGTTATCAAAAAGTAGCAATGGTGCTCACGGATTGTTTGCATTGGTGGCAATAACAAGTCGTTTAGAACCCTGTAATTCTCGGATAATAAGTTGTAATCGCAAAACCTACTTTGCCTATGCGATGATGGCTGAAGCGCCTGTACGTTGATGCTGCATGGAGGAGTTGCGCAACAATCATGCAAAATTAAAAACCACAATAGGAAAGAGGACGTCATGTTTACTGGGTGACCACTGCAAAAATTTGGGGGATGCTACTCTGGTCTGGATCGAATGCAACTGGACTTCGAGGGAGCGGTGCGGCAAATTTTACGATAAGCGATTTATTGCAGCGCTCTACATCGCTTGATAGTCATTATTGTGATTCATCATTTCTCCCAGCATGACACGTCAGTGGTGAGCAATCCAATTTTGTAGAATGTTTTGTCACATATGCTGATCAAACACGTGAGAAAATAAAAATATTTAGGAGCAAGGGAAAATGCAATGCAAAAGCCATCAGTTAGGGTGATAGTTTATCAGCACAGAAATGACGGTGGTAGAAATAGCAAGGATTAAGTGGAAATAGCTGCTAGCAGGAGGGTATTACAAGTGAGAGATGTGCTGTTGGCAGTGACAAAGGTAGATTAAGAGACGGGGGGAAGAAGCACTGGCCTCGGCGCGACTTAAACATGCTATTCTCTAATCTGGAGTCAGATGCGCTACCGTTGCGCCACAAATTCAAGAAACCGACATACTGCTGCAATACTTATGGTTGGTTACCTCAGCATCATTACATTGTGCGTTGTGCATACCGTACTGCTGCCAGCATCACATGGACACATACATCAAACGAATGAGGGCATCGCTGCGATTGTTGGTGGAATGTGGAGGTGTTGCAAGGGTGTAGCACTGTGGTGAGTTGTTGTAATTTAGTAACTGATTATTGCCCTGCCGTACCGGTGGTTCCTGGCTGGTAAATCCTCGTCGACCTCCCACTCGCCACTCCCCCCTTACTCTCACTGAGCCGTTTTCACCATAGCTCGATCTACGTTCTGCCATGACCTGACAACAGCCACCACTAACCACCCACGAGTTCGTATCAAAAAGCCTCCAGATATTTAAAGCACAAATAGGCGTGCGCCCACATAGTGACATTGAACGTGAACACGTCTTAGCTGTTCTGAATCCGCTGAATTTTATCGTTGATGTTCGTTTATTAGAGATCCTAGGATCTCAAACTACATTTCTTGGAGCGCCCATTGCCAAGTGTTTGAATCAGGTAAAATTTTCTCAAAAGTCCGTAAGACCTGTGCAGAAATTTAATTCTTTGGTCACTAACAGACAGCTATTGCGTCTATTGCTCTGTTTTCCAATGCGTTTAATTACACAATCACCCAAATGAGGCTAAAGTATGTCATAAAAACGATGACCTGGCGGAACTGCTGTTTAGTTTTGCTTCCATGCCATCCAATTGAACTTAGTGTGATCCAGGCATCTGCCGCAGCTCATAAGCTACTTTCTTTTCAGCACTACGATCAACAAATGCTCGTAAACATGCGTCACTACAGCTGGTCCTGATTGTTCTCACACGGTATCTTCTCGCCTTCCATGTTTTAAAGAATTAAAACGTTCACATTAAAACACGCATATTAAGACGCACACAAAATCTCTCATGCATCAACGTTTGAGGAAATGTGGTCGAGAAGTGTAATCAGGGCGTTTACCTGCAACAAAAGCATACGGTTACTAGTCTACACAATCTATAGATACCGCAGAACGTCCCAATAGCTGCCACTCTAACAACATGGACTAGGGATGTAAAGTGAGGCATTTATGACTTTATTTTGCAAGAAAATCCGAATAAGGGGTAAGCAATTGCTACTTAAAATGCCAGAACGTGATCAATAGCGTCATTGCACTCCATCCACTGGCAAAAGTTGCCCTTTGCTTCTTGTCGTTTTGAATCAAGACATAACTTAGGATGTAGTGGATCAGTGATCATACGACTTGGACGCTGTGCAACACATGTTACATCGCACTATTGGAATCGCTTATCATCAAACTTACACTTAGTCACTGCCTGTCCATCAGATAATTGCTGCATGACATTGCGGTTGGGACAGTTGTGTGGGTGCTAATATGCTGCTATGTCTGCATGAGGTTGAGCACAGCCTGATGGTATTTCCATGCACCTTCCTTGTGATTAAGTAAACAAAATTTTCCGGGGATAATTTGGGGCTTAGGAACTACGGCAGCAACTGCTACGTTAATGCAGTCCTGCAATCCCTCATGGCCACGCAATCATTCATAGCCTACTTGCATCGCCATCTGCGTGACAATGACGATGAAAATGAATCTTATGTGCAGTCCAAGATTCAACCCTTTTTAGCACTCTGTACTCTCCAACAGCTAAGTGAGGCGGACTGTTCAGCTAACCTTTCGAGTGGCAGCACCATCGGCCCATTTGCCTAATCTGTCACGTAAGTTTGAGGTGATGGGAGGCAGCGAATGGGCAGCGACATGGGTGAATTGGTTTAGCGGTGGCCCTTGTTTTCTTGCAGTAGTCAACGTATCCTTGCAATCCGGTCGCCATGAAGATGCTCATGAGTATTTCCTGACCCTGCTCAACTTCATGAAAAGCAATGCAGACAAGGCAGAGGAAGGATACCCACCTAACGCTTCTATGAATACCATAATTCAAAAGCAGTTTGTTGGCCAGACTGACTGAGGGTATGCTTGCTCAACCAAACAGCGCCATTAAAATTTGTCGCATTGACCTATATCCATGCTCTGTTGTCGAAGGCACTCTTACAATCGCATTTCCCATTGCATTATAGGTGGTGGTTGACCATGTGTGGACCGAGCACTTCCAAATGCTGGGATTCTTTCCAGTCGTAGCAAAAAGTGGTGACGAAGGTGCATAAAAGGCAAAGATGCAGCTTTGCGAATGGAAGAAGTAAAGTAACTTTGGTAACTAAGTCCTGGTATTGTGAGCAGTGGATGATTATACATATCTTACGACCATTCGGAATTCTTCATGCTCCATGTTGAACTGGCTGGGTGAGAGGGTTGTGCAAGGGGCATTTAGAAGAGGAACCTTTCTTCATAAAGAACATTTAAAATATTGTGCTGCTGCCTCTGCTGACATTGGTGGTACTGACTTGTGATAGTTCTATCCTAAATCAGATTGGTAAAGTTCACCGTATGCCTAGCGACCAAACACATATACGCAATGATGAAATTGAAATTGACAACCTAACCCAGCTGCATGAGATTTAAATTAATTTGTTATAGTACTTTGCAAGAAAGGCAAATATTTACAAGCTTTGGCATAATAACATCTAAAATACTTTCATAAAAGCAGTTGCATTTATGTTTACAGTTAACCCGCAGAAAAGCAGCAAAAGAAAATTTAAGCGCTTTTGTGCATGTTTAATTTTAAGGAGAATATTTAAATAACAATGCTTATCTATCTTATGATAATGTTCAAATAAAATTTCGGGATGGGAAAGCGGAAATATGTGCCATTATCCGCTACTATGGCGTACAGAATCTCCCCTGAATACCAAATTTGATATAATGCTCAGAAAGAATGCCAATGTTTGGCATCGTGGTCTTTCACTGAATAGGTTCTCAAGTAACTTCGCCTACATTTTGTTTGAGAAACTGCCTACTAATACTACAAATAGAAAATTAACCCAACGAGACCTAAGAGAACCTGGTACGCTCCGATATTTTCCACCCTTCATCAGGGTCAGATTCGTCTCTTAACATAAATCACTTTGTCTGCACAGGACTTGACCTCTCACTATTCGACCAAGCTTGGAGTTGTAGTTGAAGGCGACACAAGGGGATGACATGGCCAGCCGCATTAGTAGCGTGAGGGCTTGTTCACGGCAATCCTGGTGAAGCAGAATTGTAAAAGGTTCTACCTCACTCACATTTGATTCTACCTTTCCTTCCGTAATTATGAGGGATACGTGGATAATTACAACAACAAATTGGAAAGCACAGCATTACAAAGCGTTTGTCGTGGTCAAGTTGATCTTTAAGCCGATCTAAACACCACAAATAGTAAAACGATCTAAAATAAACTGTTGGTTCAACCAAGTACTTTACATGAGAATCGCAGAGATCCGGTTTGAAATCAGGCAAACTCTGAGTGTTTAAGGCCAATGCATAGGTGTTAGCGTTGGTGCTCGGAATTGAAGAAGAATTAACGAAGTGTCAAACCCTTTAATTCGCCCACTTCGCACAATT
Organism: Taenia saginata; assembly: GCA_001693075.2. Taxonomy (NCBI): domain Eukaryota; kingdom Metazoa; phylum Platyhelminthes; class Cestoda; order Cyclophyllidea; family Taeniidae; genus Taenia; species Taenia saginata. The sequence continues at coordinate 144,059 of LWMK02000094.1, forward strand.
AACCCCACGCAATGAGACAGGACATGGAATGAATGCCTGAGCACATGATATGAAGTGCCCATTGCCAGTGGANTTAGCGTTGGTGCTCGGAATTGAAGAAGAATTAACGAAGTGTCAAACCCTTTAATTCGCCCACTTCGCACAATTAACCCCACGCAATGAGACAGGACATGGAATGAATGCCTGAGCACATGATATGAAGTGCCCATTGCCAGTGGACAGAATGCAGCCGCACTGAGCTTTATGTGGAGGAGAGACTTCCTTCCAAAGGAGCGCGTCCCCACTCACCCACCTGTCACTCTCCCTCTCTTAGCATCTCGGTCATTCACCGACATTCTGACTCTACGGCAAAGTCTATCATTTGTGAAAAGTTAACCGCATCCAGATATTACCTGATAATCTGTGTCAAATTCGATTATTAGTCAAAGGCAATAAGGTGACAATGCACAAACCTTCCCCATTTATATGCCCCACCGCACCCACCAAAATGACAATAAATTCAGTAGCATGGAGTTCGTGGCCTCAAGAATGGCCAAATTTGTCGCAAAATTACTGAGCCAACAGTGGAACAGAGCTGATGACCCCACAGCCCCAGTAGAAGTATCATGACCACTTTGGGTCAGAGCTGCGTGGTACGTGACATTAGAAGCCATACTGCCATGACAACACAGGATCTGGAGACTGACGTGTGCGATACTAGCTTCCCATCTTCGCAGACCGATTGTTAAGCAAAAGCGCGTGACATTGGCTCTCTGTCAGCATGGCCACACAAATGTCTGCCAAACAACAGATTTCGACACGATAACGGAGCGAATGACCAAGGAACTGCGATTGCCGAATTTCAAGGAGAATGTGATATTGACAGCTAGCAGTGGCTACGATGCTGCCTGAAAATGACTTATTCTGGGAACTTTGTAAAATGCGCATCCATGCGTCTCGCATTCTTAGAAAAAGGACATTGATTCGTAGAAAGTCCTTTTCTTAACACAGGGGAAGCAACGTCCTGAGCTGAATTGCTATAATCCAAAGAGGTGAAAACCCAGTATCATGACTATACCTCCCTCTGCCGCATCCCTTACGTTCAGCCAACTGGGAAGACCGATGTGTTGTAATGGAGCAATCGTTGATGCAGTTTCTTTCCTGTCTGCGTCTAGCCTATCCTTGCACTTTCAATGTCGATCCTCCCATCCGCACTAGCACGAATTAGGCTAGTGTTCTACTTGCATGAAAACAATAAACTGCTGAGCTCTAACCGATTTTAGCGTGGTGAGAGGCTTTTCGTTTAAAACTAATAGTTGAAAAGCAAATGCACAATCACCACCTCTTGCAGCAATGTCAATCTTTTGCGTTCGGTGGAAGATCAAGTCCCATGAATTCACCATTTCTATCAGGTAATTCAAACGACATTTATTCTCGCGGCAATTAGACGGGAATGTGTATGATATAAGAAAACATCGGTACATTACCTACATTTTGAAGCAGCTAATCGGCACTCACAATGCCTCTTGCATCCTCCTCAATCAGTAAGCCAAAATAATTAGGTTTAGGAGTTGGCGTCTTTTGGTTGCCTTACAAATTGCGCTTTGGTGCTCTAACTCCGTATTTAACTCACAAATTTTGAGACTTTCGGATGAATTTACGCCACTTTACCATTGGCTTATGCAACTCCCCAACCACCATCCTGTGATGAATAGTGTCGAAGCTGGCCAATCACTGCTCGAGAATGAACGTCCACCCCAACTGAATAAGGCTAGCCCAATAAGGAAGACGATGTGGGTTTATAACGATCGTCGGTTCGGAAGACTGACATTCAGCTCGTTTAGCTGTACAGTTGGGTGGAGGTGAGTGAGCGGTTTGTGTTGTGTCTGCGCTATGGCTACATAATGCATTACCATCCCATTATTCCTCTGTGTACGCGATTTCCCATAGTGCAGCGGCTAAACCGTGCCTGCGTGCGTGCCAAAGTGCCTTTCATGGTTATGAGGGCCACATCATTATGCGCGTTCAATTTCGCCAACATGGTTGCTTTTCACTTGGATGATCCATGAGTTACCGTCCAGCGTATTAGCCACCTTCTCCAATTTCATGTCGGCAAACTAATTCTTCATACATGTCTTCATTTTTGCAAATTGCACGCCTAAACAGGCTACTAACCATCACCCTTTGGAAAATGAACACTGAATCGTTTGTAATCTTGTTTGCAGGTAGCAGCAACACATGAACGACGCTAACCACTCCCATCAGCATTATCAAGCTTCAGGCCTTNTTGCAAATTTCACGCCTAAACAGGCTACTAACCATCACCCTTTGGAAAATGAACACTGAATCGTTTGTAATCTTGTTTGCAGGTAGCAGCAACACATGAACGACGCTAACCACTCCCATCAGCATTATCAAGCTTCAGGCCTTCAAGAGCCAACCGGCCATTCCATAAGCTATGCTGCGAGCGCTGACACCGCAGACACCACCCCTGTCGAAGTGAGTTCATCGTCCCACTGCCTTGCTTCAAATTTACTCCTTCTTAACTGCCCGATCCTTTGCAAGCTGCAAGTGCTTGGGAAGAGGAGGGAAATTTGCTTGCTTGTCAGGTTTTTGTTTGCGAGGTGAGAAAGGCGAGATGGCGGCACACAATCACACACGCCCACACTACGTTTCACGTGGTAATCCACTCATGGATTGCATCCTGCTATTTCAGCACCTTTCTACTTGCAAGCTTGAAAGACATTTTGGACCTACTTGGCACAAACTGCAACATCTTGCTAATCTGATGCAGCATTATGTGAGGGGCGACCTTGCCGTGGTCCCTTAAAAGAATTGTAGAGATACTTGCAATTCTGGCGAAAGTGCTGGGGCAGGAGTGCTGCAGTTTGGGGACTAAGTTGATGTCTGCATCTGTAGTCTGAAGCTAGCTAAACTTGCACTGTTTTGGGCTATCACACCTGACAGGAATGTGTGATTTCGACGCTACTTACTGAAATCCGCCCCATTTAGGCGCCAGTGCAAGCACTATCAACACCGCATCTCTGTTCTGCGTCTCTATCTCCAGCGCATCGCGTGCATTCAGTGGAGGTAAAGTCTGATCCCTTTTAAAGCATTTCGTCCCATTCGCATTTGCTCACGCCGAACACTATCACATTTGAAGGAGAGGACTATGCTACTATGAAGTGGTGATGGCAGGAGGGCACAAAGTTTGCGCAGCATGCGAAACTTCTCATTAAATGCTCTTACTTGCATGCATCGAGGGCAGATTAGGCTACCGAAACTCCATTTGCGCCCTGCTACACTCCCGTCACAATCGAGTAAAATGGGCTTTCGCGCTTAGAAATGGACAATGAACTGTTCGAGTAATGATGACAGCCAACTCACTGTCCAACGGAGGGAAGCTGCTACACCGTGGATTGTTGTGGAGAACTTGTCAGCAGAGTGTATGCCCGTCAAATGTGCACCCTTATATTCTCCCTCCAGCCTTCACCAGTTAGTTTAATTGCCACCTCCTTCAAATGTTCCAGCCAATGTCAATCTATTAATGCCTTGGTTTCTGGCAGTGGTTTCATTTAGCATTCTGACCCTCCTGCAGTAGTAAATGAGTTACGAGTGGATAACCTAGTCGGTTACAGCTTCATACATCATGATCAAATGAATTTCAACCTGTCACCATGCACAGCCAGTAAAGCAAGAAAAATGTGTTGTGCATCGTGTCTTTTGGCACGTTTTAGCTTCCTGCATCGATGACTCCTGCACCCATCGATCCCTCCCTCTCATCATCAGACACGCTCTATTCCTATCCGTCGGTGACCACTCCGTCAACAGTGGTGCAGGTGCTTTCCCAACTTCAGCTTACACATCATTAATGTCCAACATTAACTTAGCTGCCAGCGTTTGCCTGTAAAGAGATGTTAAAAGCGACTTGAGCTTTCCTCTCCCATGTCTTAATCAACGCATAGGCAGTAGTGCGCAGGGAAGTCAAGTCGGGAGACGTCGACTAGGTACCATTCGTCCCACACTATATTTAGCAAAACTCAAACAATAACATGTTGCCAGTTACGGTTTGATTTTGTCATCTTTAGTCTGCTGGGAGAACCTTCCGACATGCTTCCATTCCCTGTCCAACACAGGTACCGTCTTGGCCTTACCCATGTCCGTCGACATCTACACCCCTCCCGCCCATTCACACTTTGGTCGCCACACCTGAACCTCAAACCAATCCGGTAATTGCTCATGCTCTCCTACTCAAGCTCTATTTTTGCCACTTTCCATAAAGCAGAGATACCGCTTTGCAATTTGCAAGATTGGCTTACCATGTCCCGTGGTTCCTGCATCCCTCAAGCGGGTGCTCATCCCTAACCATCATTCACAATCAAGCTATTCATCTATGCTGTAGCTCCCATGCGTTAGCCCACAGCACTGCAAAGCAAAATCTATCATTNTTCACAATCGAGCTATTCATCTATGCTGTAGCTCCCATGCGTCAGCCCACAGCACTGCAAAGCAAATTCTATCGTTTTAATGAGGATGTTGTTGTCACCGTTTAGCGCACTACAGTGCAAGGACACGACTCCCTGACCCGTGCAGGATTGACGCCTTCCTCGTCATCAGGAACTTCGGTTACGGGAATGCATTTCAGCTCACAAGACTCTCCTTTGCAGACAGACGCTCCCTCTCAATCATTTAGTCAGGTACGTCTTGTTAAGAAAGCGGACTTGGTGCTTCTTCTGTCGTGGGTGAATGCGTATATTATTCACCGCTTAGATTGCATGCCGGCAGCATTTTGGTAGCTACCAATGGGATGCAAGCCGAAGTCAAACGCAGTCGAGGACTGATCCACTCACATCTTACCACTCACCTTCCGTTGACCCACCTCCTCTGCTTAACTCCACATGGGCAATTGCCCAACGAGTGCCTCAGATGCCAAGTATGCCCACCCCTCAAAGGCAGTATGCCTTCTCCAATTTCGGGGAAGACAACATTAATCCGGTTCGCCTACATGCAACAATGCCTCCTCCACAACGTGCTGCAGTCCCACCACTGCACCAACAGTGTCGTGACTATCGATGTCAGCAGCCAAGTTCACTTGTGCCAGCAACGGAAACGCTTCCGCAGCAAACACGACAGCCTCCGAACCTGAGTGGGTTTGAGCCCGAGGTTGGAAGTATGCATGACGTGTCACCGAGGTCAGGGAACAGAGGTATGATATAATTTACGATACAATTACTCCACCATTCTGCACTTAGCACTTGTATGCATTTCTTGTTTAATCTCGACGACATGTCAACCGGTCTGGCATAGTGATTCGTACCCCCACAGCCGCATATTTGGATCTCTTCTAGTTCAGTTAATTAGTAAGGAAGGGAATTCGACTTGGTTCGGTGACATCAGCCATCTAAATATTCCTCATCAACCCATCACATTTGTGCACCCCACACAGGCGAAATCCCCATTATCACGACTTTTCTCCAGTCTGACTTGTCTTCCCAACAGGAAATGCTTTCAAATACTAGTCAGTAAACTTGGTAATCAAACCTTGCTTATTGATGGACAATGCTGGCTAAACGGGAGGTCAAGTTAGTGCCCCATGCTTTTGCACAGACATTGCTATTGCGGCTTTAGTAGAGGCATCATCTAAAGCGCGACGCCTGGTTTAGTGGAATAATCCATACCTCCCCATTAAATCTTACCAAATGCTCTTCAATCCACTTCAGCCCTGAGTTCACTCAGACGCAAGCGAAGAAATTACACAAGGGAAGAGCTACAGGTGTTGGAGGCCGTGCTTGCAGTAACCATGTATCCCGACCTAGCCACGTGTGATGAGCTCGCAACCCGACTTGGCGTTGAAAGATGGCGAATTCGGTTGTGGTTTAAGAATCGTCGATTCAAACATCGAAGCGAAAGCCAACAGAGTAATAGTGAGCAAAACGCGTAGACATTACCAAGAAAGCATTGGAAGCGCTTCCTTTGTGGACGTCGGTATTTCGAGTCATGTATATTCACAAGGCTAATCAACGTAACTCTTTCATTCGTACATTTGACTGTTCGTGTCAGACTTTAGCGATTGTGCTCTGGCAAATAAACTTACCATAAATGGTAAGAGGCATTCTCCATTTGACGATTAAATGGGATTTGACGTGGGCGGGAGATAGGCTGATCTAACCGTAAGGCTTCTGTTCCTCGCATCCCCTTTGCAAGTATCCGCATCATCTCGCCCGCATCAGTGTCTGTTATTCTTGTTGGAATCCAACTGACGTAAAATTGTGGCCAACCCATGCTGAGAGTTGCTACAGACGCATGGTAAGTGCTAGTGTGCAAAATGATGCGCCTCGTTGAGTTACTCTTGACCCATTTAGCATCAACAGCATTGAAGAAGTAAAGTTCCAAGCGAATGCTTGATTTGACAACGCACTAATGGAAGGCTAGAGCAATGGACGTGAAGCCTGCTGAAGGGGAGTGGACGCAGTGGACTGCCAATTCTCCCCTGCTCTCCAGCTCTCCATTTTGAGCTGTGCTGACAGCATTTGTGGTCACAAGACCCAACGTCTTTGGGACTTGAATTCCAACAACTGTCCTGCTGATACGGCTTCGGTGGATGAATAGGTCACACCCACCCTCTTCACCGTCTCACTCCACATGGCAGTGCAATTCGTCAGATCATGCGATGCAGTCTACTCTGCAGGTGAAATCGATGTATCATGACTTCTTCGCTCACTGTCAGCTCTGTACCTCAGAAAACTCTTGCGGTTAGAGAATTGTCAGGCGTAGAAACAGCGAAAAATAAGCATGTAGGGAAACGGAAACTAGTTAAACACTGCTCAACTAGGAGCTGAACGTTCGGCTCGGTCAACAAGGTGGGATGTGATTGAGTAGTGAACACTCGTCACATGCGTGATTGACGGACCAGCTGTCAGGTTAGCGTGACCAATAGAGAACGGAAGTGGGAGGGGACTAGGAAGACCACAAAACGCTTAATAAATTTGTAATAGATCTTAACGGTGAGTGATTACAAGACCGATGCATGTGTGGAGGAGGTCTTTCCTCAACACCCTTAATTCCACGTGCAGATATCACTTGGGTGTATTTGAACAGCTTCTACAAGTTGTAGCCCGATAAGTGTACTCATTTGATAATGACTGATTTCAGTGGCATCCCAGGTGGTGTTGTACACCCTCCATTCAACCAAGTTGGTGCAGACTGGCACTCAACTCACCTTGGGAAAAGCCCTCAATCATTGCATTTCCAAGTGGAAGGCGCAACAAATGTGTGATGTCATAGGCTATGCGCATCTACTGCTGCCATGCTCAGTCGTGAACGTGCGTTGTGTGATAGTGTTCGGCGTGAGCAAATGCGAATGGGACGAAATGCTTTAAAAGGGATCAGACTTTACCTCCATTGAATGCACGCGATGCGCTGGAGATAGAGACGCAGAACAGAGATGCGGTGTTGATAGTGCTTGCACTGGCGCCTAAATGGGGCGGATTTCAGTAAGTAGCGTCGAAATCACACATTCCTGTCAGGTGTGATAGCCCAAAACAGTGCAAGTTTAGCTAGCTTCAGACTACAGATGCAGACATCAACTTAGTCCCCAAACTGCAGCACTCCTGCCCCAGCACTTTCGCCAGAATTGCAAGTATCTCTACAATTCTTTTAAGGGACCACGGCAAGGTCGCCCCTCACATAATGCTGCATCAGATTAGCAAGATGTTGCAGTTTGTGCCAAGTAGGTCTAAAGTGTCTTTCAAGCTTGCAAGTAGAAAGGTGCTGAAATAGCAGGATGCAATCCATGAGTGGATTACCACGTGAAACGTAGTGTGGGCGTGTGTGATTGTGTGCCGCCATCTCGCCTTTCTCACCTCGCAAACAAAAACCTGACAAGCAAGCAAATTTCCCTCCTCTTCCCAAGCACTTGCAGCTTGCAAAGGATCGGGCAGTTAAGAAGGAGTAAATTTGAAGCAAGGCAGTGGGACGATGAACTCACTTCGACAGGGGTGGTGTCTGCGGTGTCAGCGCTCGCAGCATAGCTTATGGAATGGCCGGTTGGCTCTTGAAGGCCTGAAGCTTGATAATGCTGATGGGAGTGGTTAGCGTCGTTCATGTGTTGCTGCTACCTGCAAACAAGATTACAAACGATTCAGTGTTCATTTTCCAAAGGGTGATGGTTAGTAGCCTGTTTAGGCGTGAAATTTGCAATAAAACATGTATGAAATTGGCTAATACGCTGGACGGTAACTCATGGATCATCCAAGTGAAAAGCAATCATGTCGGCAAAATTGAACGCGTATAATCGTGTGGCCCTCATAACGCAGACAGGAAAGAAACTGCATCAACGATTGCTCCATTGCAACACATCGGTCTTCCCAGTTGGCTGAACGTAAGGGATGCGGCAGAGGGAGGTATAGTCATGATACTGGGTTTTCACCTCTTTGGATTATAGCAATTCAGCTCAGGACGTTGCTTTCCCTGTGTTAAGAAAAGGACTTTCTACGAATCAATGTCCTTTTTCTAAGAATGCGAGACGCATGGATGCGCATTTTACAAAGTTCCCAGAATAAGTCATTTTCAGGCAGCATCGTAGCCACTGCTAGCTGTNTCAGTGTTCATTTTCCAAAGGGTGATGGTTAGTAGCCTGTTTGGGCATGAAATTTGCAATAAAACATGTATGAAATTGGCTAATACGCTGGACGGTAACTCATGGATCATCCAAGTGAAAAGCAATCATGTCGGCAAAATTGAACGCGTATAATCGTGTGGCCCTCATAACGCAGACAGGAAAGAAACTGCATCAACGATTGCTCCATTGCAACACATCGGTCTTCCCAGTTGGCTGAACGTAAGGGATGCGGCAGAGGGAGGTATAGTCATGATACTGGGTTTTCACCTCTTTGGATTATAGCAATTCAGCTCAGGACGTTGCTT
>LWMK02000094.1:153584-209486 GCA_001693075.2 Taenia saginata
GTGCTGTTCATCAAATCTTTGCAAGGAGGCTCACGTTAAGATTCGTACTAGTGATTGTAGTACCGTTACATGAATTGGCAACAGTATGCTTGGGGTGTCTGTTCGTTTGCGACTAGGATTAGCGCAAGAGGTAGCTACATGCTTGCCAATGGCCGACGAGGCCCGCCCACTTGTTGGCACAAATTGCAGAGCCACAACATCTATTCCATTACACCTAAAATCAGTGTTGCGATATCAATACCTGATCATTGTCCATTTTCTGGCACCTGAGTATCATCCCGAACACTAAGCATTTAGTCAAATCTTTTGTGGTCGCTATGATACCTTGTACCGAGTTGTGTGCATAACTTCAGCATCGTGCAGCACGTTGGCACAAAAGCAAACGTGAAGCTGAAGTTGCGCTGTGTACATAAGAAATAAATGAATGATCCCTAAAGCATAAGATTTTGACCGTAGTGGCGAGGGTTGAAATAATCAATCAAGGTGCCTTACCTCCCACTACAGCTAAATGGAAGTTCCAAAGTCCAGTAGAACTAGGTATCGCCTAATGGGAGGTTAGTGCCTTCACCCTTGGAAAGTAGGTTGCGGTATGGAGGTATAAACCATCTCATATTGATCCGCACAAATTTGTAGTATGCAGAATGTATGTCAAGGTGAGCAAAACCAAGTACGGAATGAGTTCAGAGGAGCTTTGTGTCTAAATTGCATACCCTTGAAACAGCTTACTAGCTTTTTGCTACTGAAGGCAGTAAAGGTGGCTGAAGGTGGCTGTTTCCAAAATCTATCAAACATCCCTTACGTTGAACCTAGAACAGTATATATACAGAGAGTAGTTCATATAAATTCACATCAGACTTCAAACTTTTGATAGCAGCAGAAAGCCAGCTCGGTCAGCAGTGTGTCATCGTAGTAAGGTGAAAGGTTAAATACGCCTACAAAAGGGTGGTGATATTTTACCACTAGATCCTGCACGCAAACCATCAGTCCTGGGGAGCTATCAACGCAGCTTCTGTCCTTTGAGTTACACAAATCATTCGTAGAATCAATCCCAATTCCCAGTCCTACCTGAATGCGCCTCTTGAAGGGACTGGTAGTCCTAGTGATTTATGGCCCGCAAGTTTTCAAACACTAGTGTTGTACGAAAACTGAGGCAGTGAACCGTTGTGACTGGCAGACATCCTCCCACATTCCCTCTTCTGCCTGTTGGTTCAGGTGGCCCATGTCCTCACACAACAGTGGCGCCTCTCCGCATGGTGAGCTGCATGCCAGTCTGCACAGCATTAGTTCAATGTGGAAGCAAAACATCACCTTTTGATATCACTCATTACATTCTTTTTTTATTTATTACACCTCTGTTTGTTAATCACTCATTCCCTTACTTGTTCATTGCGATGTAGTCAATGCGACCGTTGTTTAAATGCATCCAAGTGATGTCTGCACGAGATAATAAACCTTCTGAGGAAAGACATTTTCCACCACCGCATTGGGCTCGTAAATACACACTCTTAATTAGTTTGAAAACATTTGATCTAAATTTGTGCTGTTCTTAGGATAATTCATTCTCTGAACTCCAACGGTCATGTTACATTGACAGCTGATTCATCAATCACACACGTGACGAGTATTCACCGTTTAGTCACATCTCAGTCCCCTTAACCGTGCCAAATGTTCGGCGTTTGGCTGGACGACACTTGACTAGACATCTTTCTCCCTACTTGCTTGTCCTCACTGTCTCTAGGCTCTCATTGAAGCCATTGCAGTGCAATGATTTTATTACTTCAAGACTTAAATACATTGGGACTTTCGACGAAAAATGCAGTCAACACAGCTTAAAGTGGAGGGGTAGCCACAAGTTACCGTCCATTCTCAGTCAGCACTTTTAACGGCCGTAGATCTAGCCCTTCGTTAGTGCAGTATTAAGTCAAGCAGATGTCTGACAGTTAAATTCTTCAGTAGTAGTGATGGCAATTGGGTCAAGAGTCACTCAACTAGGTGCCGAACATTTGATACGACTGACAGGAGTGAGATGTGACCACACGGTGAACACCAGTCGTGAGTGTGATTGACGGACTAGTTGTCAAGTGACATGGACGGTGGGAGACGAGGGTTAAGAGGGTGCAGAAAGAGCATAAATTCACTTCATAGCGCAAACACCAAACCTAAATATGTGCCAATGCAAAACTAATGAACGAATATGGAGATCTTTCGTCACATATTCCAAATCCACGCCCTCACGCCACTGAGGTGTAATGACAGTTGTCATATTATTCTCAGCACAACAAACGAGTAACTAGTTGCATGTAATTATTGTCAGGGATCAAATATTGTGTTGTTTATCATAGCTGGTACATTCGAAGTGGTGCAGAATGTCACACACTACGGCAGCGATTGCTACGTCAATGAAGTTCTGCAGTGCCTCATGGCCACGGGACCGCTCATAGCATATTTCTATCACCATTTGCATGTAGATAGTGTTGATGAAGTTGAATCCTGCATTCATATCAAGAATCGACCCCCTTGCGTACTCTGTGCTCTAAGACGGCTAAGGGAAGCGCACGACTTAGCAAACGCTCCAAGTGGCAATGCCAACGACGAATTTGTCCACTCTGTGTCAAGTGAGTTTACTGTGGTAAAAGACAGCGTGTTGACAGCGAGATGCATGAGTTGATTTAGCGGTGGCTTTTGATTCTTTGCAATATCGTGCGAATTCCTGCAATTCGGTTGCCATGAGGTTGCTCAGGAATAGCATCCGCCTTTGCCCAACCTCACGGTTAGCAATGCAGACATGGTAGAGGAGGATCACCCACCCAACTCTCCCAACCACCATATCATTGGTGAGCTGTTTGCTGGTCAGACAATGACTAGGTGTGGGTGTGGTGCTATTCCAATTTCCCACCCGCCTAACATGCATACCACTCAAGCAACTTTTCTCATTGTTATTCTCGCAGTGCAATGCAGTGTGGCACATAGTTTCCTTGTCTTACCACCAATGGCTTGATCTCTCTGTGGATGAATTGCGATGCATGACTTTACAAGGATGCAATTGCGCACCAACTTGGTTTACGCCACTGACCATGCTTTTCACTGAAGGTAAGCATGACACGATGCACGGAAGAAGGGGAGCTTCGTGCTGGAAATCGCAGTCTGCCTCCAGACACATTCGCATCCATCAAGCGCCTCCCATTCTCATTATCTAATTAAACAGGTTTGAGAACTCACCGTCATTTCCAACATTTGGTTGTGCAACTATTTGGCTGCTATCCACTTACTATAGCATCTATGCCTAGCACTTGCGATGCCACTAGCCACATTCATTTTACCCGTCAAATGTGTTTAAACAAATGCAAGGATAGGATGTGCTAATGTAGGAGTTGAATCAAGCTGTCAATGTTAGTTATGCAGTGATTTGGAGTTGCTGTTACTTCCGCCTTTCTACCAAATCGCACAATTATCATTAGACTAGATTCAGTGAAATTAATTAGGAGATGGACTGTGTCGTGGACTTTGCTGCCATTCAGTGACATCGGTCCACACAAGGTGGAGCGGAGTACTTCGCCTGTGGAGTATCGTCAACCACTGCGGTGGTAATTCCCAGTGCGGGCACTGCGTGACCTTCACCAAACTTCGTTGCAAGCAGTGAATTGGTCACAATGATGAGACAGTACGATTGTCCCTTCCTCTCATTTTTTTACACGTAGTGTACCGAGCAGTTGTGCACGAAAGAGCGCTTTCCAGTGGTGGTAGGAAATGCCAGCGCGGACACAGAGAAGGCAAGGATGCATCCTCGCATCTGGGTGATGTAAGTAATACGAGCGACCTTGTCCTAGCATCCCAAGACTTAATCATCTGTCCACGACATAGAACTAGTGGAAATGCATGACATGAAACACTCCATCGTCCCGTGTTAAGTGTCTGTGTGACAGTGGCAGCTAGTAAGGCATCCTTTGTGTCGATGACGATTGTGTTGACTAGTGGTCGCGCATCCATGGCACTCAAAATTTCCCCAAAAGTAGCTCATTGGCAGGTAATGAGTGTGAGATAATCCTATGGAAATTAGGCTTCAATCTACTAAGAGGTCTTGACAATGGACATGAAGGCATTGCAGAGGAAGAAGCGGGACTCATAGCAGTAAAGCGCATTTACGAACGTATCCTGGTAGTGGTGCTAAGAGGGTGGCTAACCTTCTGCTACCAAGCCTTTGTACGCGACAAGACGCCCAGTTTGGTCAAATTACAATTGTGCGGTTCCACAATGTTTTGAATTCTGTTCATTTGACAAGTGCAGTGGGCTGACACGGGAATGGTTGGACGTCTTTGTTTAAATCAACCAGTTATTGGCCTGGGGTTTTGACCAAACACAGGGTTGACTCTGTAAAGTCATCGCTTTTATGACCTGCTTGAGGTTCATTCCGGTGGCCAGGTGCTCGGACACATTGAAGAGCAGAGCAGAGCAGAGGAGAGGAGAGTAGAGGAGAGGAGAAGAGAGGGGAGGTGAGAGGTTAGCAAGAAGATTGGAACTAAATGTTGAATTCTCAAACAAGCAGACCTCTCCATATTAGTCTCGGTAGGCACGCAAATGTGTACAACTTTATCAACAGTCTTGATGCCATCGTGCAAATTGTAGGTGAACCCATTTGAGACTTTGCTTTGAAGTTGAGGGTGTTCGTTGGAATAATGTTTCGTCCACACCAACGTCACCACGACCAACAGTCGCACCGTCGAGTCCACGCGAGTATAGTTGAGGACGATTGTTTGGTAGAAAAATTCCATTCGTCCTGCTTTTACGCCACAGTCTTCGAGCGTACATTTTCACATTGATTACACAAATAAAGTCACTTGCCTTTACTTTAACTTAACCTCGCTACTACTTTCCCATCACTCCAAATTCGGTGGCCAAATAATGAAAGGGAACACCTTCCAATCGTTTGCAAGCCATCCGTTTTCTCGAGGATATGTTGAGAACTTGCTTGTCTGAAGGAGCCTTAGTGAGTTGGTAGGAGTAGTTAGTAGACCCAGCCACCGCACTCACACTCCTCCACACCCTTTACCGCTACCTATGTCAATAGTTACCCTCCCATCTCCTAGCTAGCAATCGGACTTCCCTTCTTTGCACCCTCATGCATCTGATTCATTCCTTCTTCCTTTCAGGTCCCTGTGGAATTGTTGCTCCCGTTGTCTGGCAGGATCTGTTCTCGGACTATTTGTCGTTGCGTTATGACGGATGTTTGTGAAGGTGACTACCAGTTTATGTGATGGTGGTTTGCCAGCCTGCAAGAACTCTCCATCGTACACTAACTCACTTCGCTTTTCGCGGCCAATGATCATGTAGCTAAAGAACCAGGCGCTGATCACTACCTAATTCTGATTCACGGAATCTCTCTCTAAGCCATGAGGTGCCTGTATTAAGGCTAGCATAAGACGATCAATCTGCCACCACTAAGTAATTATTGATGGGATTTGCATCAGCTCTACTTGGGGCCCATTCATCCAAGCTTCCGCTTAACTTGTTACTGTAGCAAAAAGTTAGACCAGACGACGTGCAAAGCAGAAGTGGACAGTGACTTGTTCCAAGCTCCTGGTATTCAGCTATGCTGATAGCACCTATTTGTGAGGTAAAACCAGTGACATTCCGATGTCGCTACTATGGGCAAAGTAGTGTTGCCGGCTTACTTCATCGTCTCACTCTACTTGGCAGCGGACATGATCTGCTTGTGCGGTGTGCCGCACACTGCTAGGGGAATCGATGTTCACCATGACTTCTTTGCTAACGGTTCCCATATGTGCCTAAGATCACTTTAACTTAGACAGCTTAAAATGTCAGAGCAAGATCACGTTTAGTAAGAGAAGTGAGACCTGATCACACAGTGAACACTTGCCACTTACGTGATTGGCGGAACTGCTGTCAAGTTGATGTAACTGGTGAATGGTGGTACTTTCTGCTCTCCTACTCCAGCGTCACGTGCTGACGCATCATCCGCGTGGAAGAACGCACAACTTTTGTAGCAAGTAAAAACGAATGGGAAACTCAATTGTGGTGAGGAAGTCAGTGCGATTAGAGGAGCTCATAGGTCAAATGACTTGGCAAAGACAGGAGTGAGTGAGAAAGGCTGTCTGCCGACATGGACAATGGTTAATGCGTGTTATGTAGACATCATTCAATTGTCGCTATTGAGGACAACTGGACCTCATAGCCTGTGAGCCCTAATTTCGCCTACAATGATGACTTGCCGACCCCAGACTTGGATGTCTCTCCGGTCCATTCATAGACGGCCGACATTGAAATCGGTCTTAGGATGAGGACACGTAAGATCTGAACAGGCAAGTGACTCTGCAAAGCGATATCCATGGGCTGATACACCCCCACTTACATAAAACCAATCTTGTTCGAGAGAAAACGACTTAGCTGTGCACAGTATCATCAAGTCAATTGCGAAACTGTGTCATTCCATTCGAACAACACAATGCAGACTTTGCTGTGGCTAAGAGGAACGTAATGAGCCCCACTTCCTGAAGTGCTCTGTACTCTGAGGCATCAGAATAGCACTAAGAGTGGATTGGCGAATCATCGTGATGCGCAGCCCTGAGGAGTAATGTGAAGCACCTCCTCGTCGGCAACAGCAAGTGGAGAATAGTAAAGTATTTGCTTACTTGGCCTTCAAACTAGAAACACTCAAGTGAGCAGTAGCTCTCGCTAACACTGCATGAATTAAGGTACGTCTATCAGGTCTGCTAAATTATTGCCGTTGTAAATTATTAGAGTCGCTGACTTCTCAGACGAGTGCATATTTGCCCCGACGCGCATGCCATAATAGATCCATCCATTATCCTGCTGGAAATCGGTATTGATAGGGGGCCTCAATAGTCACTCTTTGAAAGGCTAGGAAGATGCGATTTGGATCTCACAACCGACAGAGCAGTGAACCAACCTGCCAATGAAGTAGAGGAAAGGAGGTACCGACTGAGTGGCGCCAAAGTAATCAAAGATTTCATTCAGGCCTGCAGACGGAACCACCGATCCATTTCAGCTAAGTTTAACACTACTGTCAATTTGATTTTCATGCGTAAAAATGATTTGGCGTGTTTCATTGCAGTTCCGCATTAACTACTGGCCTCTCTGCATTGCACGATTAATAAAGCCTCGTCCTCCCACCTTACTCCATAACATACGCATGGAAGAAATGCAATCAGTGGAGAAGAGCGACACATTAATCCAAGATTTATTCATGTGAGGGATGCGGAGTTTCCCTTCCCCAAATTTAACTCGAGGAAACAGGAAATCTAGCCAAGGTATGAATCCAGCTGGGGCGCACTTGGATCAACCATTAGCAGAGTTATCACTGTTTTACTTGCCCATTGAAGAATCCCATCAACGGCAAAATTTGCTAGCTAGTAGATCAAGTGGTGGGCTATCTAAGAATAATGTTACTATTAGTCCGTTTCCCATGTCCATAGCTTCCTTTTTGGGCATTGAGGTTACACTAAGCACATGCAGATATCCGATTACGGCAAAAAGCGTTTAGCTGATGGTTCAAGCCTGCACGTACAAATGAGATGACATCAGGGTTGTACCTCTCCTCTTGTGTGCGCCTCTTCAGTAGGCATGACCTACACACTAAAAGGAGATAGCTGTAATGCCGTTTGGAAACGCGGCGCAGTGATGATATATCGTGAGAACAGGTAGTCGGAACCATGAATTCTCGCATTAGACATCTACATGAATCGGAGTGGTGAAGCTCCCACTTTGATATCTTCGTGGCACAAGTACTTTGAATGAGATGAAATTTCATGTCCGAGGGCAATGATTGGCCAACTTTAGGTAGGCCGTTCGTTTCATAACCCTGCCAGTTTCTTGTACGTCCAATTGGCGTGCGGCAGAATGCGCCTACTTCACTCTGGCTTGACCAATCACATCTGAAGCCGTGATGGGCAGTGATGTGTGGCATTGTCACGTGCTTTAATGCAAATTCCACGTTTTGGGAAACCTCAGCTAAAGAATCACTATAAGTTCGCTGATTGCAGGGGCACATTGCAACCTGTCTAATTATTAAAATTGCCTACACATCCGCTCGCTTTTCGACTCGTTGCTGACTTATTCACAAAAACACACCTATCATGACCCTCTACTTATATTCGCCCAGTACCATGCGCTGGGCCGTGAGGCCTGCAACACTGAAGCACACCATATTGCCTTTCAAAGCAATAACTAAGAGATAGCAGGATTATATTCTCTCTATAAGGGGTGGGTTGAAAATATTATGCGTATATTTGGGATCTGGTCAAAAATATGCAGTCGAAAAATGCAGGATTTATGGAAACTGGTATAATAAGGAGAGATTGCTCGCTGCCAAGCAAATGTGTTGACTCTCGGCGTATTCTGTATTCGTTAGCTAGGCAATTTGATATTCCCCCAAATCATAGAGCGATATCTCAGAGCTAACGTCCGTCTCAATGAATAACTTCTAGGATGAAGCTCTTGTGGTGGGGAAGAGGTTGACTTGTAGAAATGGGTGGCACCACTGATGATTCGTCCTGTCAGGATGGAAAACAAGCCACTTCACAATTGAGGCTAAAAATAATTGAAAGTCTTCAATGATTAGTGAATCTCATTGGTGCTTTTGACCGAACAATTTTTACCTCTCGGAACGGACTCTGCAAGTTTTGTTGATCAAGATATCCTAGTCGCGTGTTGTTCTGCCAACTTTTCCCATTTTCGGCGTTTTACTGAGGATAGAGGAGATACGTACCATTAGAGGACAACATGAAAGCCTAGCGTGACACTAAGAGGGCGGTGAAATGAATTTCTTGGGCATTGTTAATGGCGGTAGGTTAACAAATGACTGATGCAAACAATCAGTCGCCTAACTGCACAAGGCCTTCCACGCAACCACCACTGCACCACATGCTAAGGTCGCGAAGGGACTTTGGCCTTCACTCAATTTAAGACTCACAAAGCTGTTTCACTTGCGGAACACAGTTGGTTAAGACTTCTCCACCATTTCTAATAAGCACGAACTGCAAGCGGAAGTAAGGACAACCGTGGAGGTCAGTGTTGCGAATCCAATGATGAAGTGTCCCACATGGATGCAATTCACCACCGCCAACTTGTAGGGTTGGAGCATTTTTGAATTGCAAAGCTACTCTCTCAAAATCGCTTCCTGTATTCTGCGGTACCTGACACCTTGGAAACTCATTTAATGCCTAGCGTATTTTACTGCTCAAGTTTGAATCCTTGAACATTCTCACCTAAGCTTACTTACACATCCATTTTGACGCTTTCCTTCCCACAGAAAAAGGATCTAAAGTGAGGCTATCAGCCTTTGCAGCACCACGACTTGCTAGTGATGAGACGTTGAATGGAGTGGACACCCACGGATCAAGGCTGCAACTCTAAGCTGATTCAAGCTGGTGCAAGCTGGTACATGGTATTTAGTATGTCGCCAATGCCGCGCAGGTGTGGTCCAGCAGACCAAATGCCACGGACCTACTGATGGCAACGAGATGGTGACGAGACCTCATCCACATCGTTCCGAGAGTTCTTACTCAGCGGCGAGTGCCCGCAATCTTGCTGATTGGCGTTCTTCACGACATCCATTCACGCCTACTTCGGACACTGATCAGGTCTTAACAAACTGTGCTTCAAAAGCCTCTGGGATTGAGTGCATTTCATGTTTTGGTTTATATATATATATATGCACATGCAAGATTTGTTGGAGCGTTGATTCATTGAGCGCCTCCAGTAGAGCAAACGCGGTTCGTTGCACTTTCCTTTTCTCCACCACTTTCCCTAACCTGTGCAATCTGCTGTGACCACTCATGAAACTTACTAATCCCTTGCTGCTCTCTTGTTAAAGGTCTCATAAATGGATGAAGAAGGTAAGGGAAGTGGGAAAGAGGGGATGCGTCCTAAGCCTAGCACATCGAAACCAAAGGGCAACATTAGCAGACTTGGATGGGATGAGCCAATGGATTTAAGAGTTCGACGCGGCGATGGTGATCACACTCAGGCAGGAGGTTTGTGCTTGTTTTGTATACTGTTTCTCAGAGTTTGACCATCACATCTGAACCTCAAACCAATCCGGTAATTTCTCATGCTCTCCTATCATGCTCTAGTTCCGCCATTTTCCACAAAGCAGAGATACCGCTTTGCAATTTGCAAGATTTGCTTACCATGTCCCGTGATTCCTGCATCCCTCAAGCAGGTGCTCACCCCTAACCATCATTCACAATCGAGCTATTCATCTATGCTGTAGCTCCCATGCGTCAGCCCACAGCACTGCAAAGCAAATTCTATCGTTTTAATGAGGATTTTGTTGTCACCGTTTAGCGCACTACAGTGCAAGGACACGACTCCCTGACCCGTGCAGGATTGACGCCTTCCTCCTCATCGGGAACTTCAGTTACGGGAATGCAATTCAGCTCACAAATCTCGCTTCTGCAGACAAATGCTCCTTCTCGATCAGTTAGTGAGGTACGTCTTGTTAAGAAAGCGGACTCGGTGCTTCTTCCGTCGTGGGTAAATGGGTATAATATTCACCGCTTAGATTGCATGCCGGCAGCATATTGGAAGCTACCAATGCGATGCAAGCCGAAGTCAAGCGCAGTCGAGTTCTGACCCAGTCACATCTTACCAATCACCTTCCGTTGACCCACCTCCTTTATCTCACTCCGCATGGCGAACTGTCCAACGAGTGCCTCAGATGCCAAGTATACCCACCTCTCAAAGGCAGTATGCCCTTTCAAATTTCGGGGAAGACAACATTAATCCGGTTCGCCGACATGCAACAATGCCTCCTTCACAACGTGTTGCATTTCCTCAACTGCACCAACAGTATCGTGACTATCGATGTCAGCAGCCAGGTCCACTTGAGACAGCAACGGAAACGCTTTTGCAGCAAACACAACAGCCGCCGAACCTGAGTGGGTTTGAGCCCGAGGTTGGAAGTATGCATGACGTGTCACCAAGCTCAGGGCACAGAGGTATGAAATAATTTACGTTACGATTGCTCTTCCGTTCTGAACTTAGCACTTGTATGCATTTCTTGTTTAATCTCGAAGACATGTCAACCAGCCTGGCATAGTGTTGGCATGCCCACAGCCGCATATTTGGGTCTCTTCTAGTTCAGTTAATTAGTAAGGGAGGGAATTCTACTTGGTTCGGTGACATCGGTAATTTTGATCCCCTTCATCAACCCATCACAATTGTGCACTCCACATGGGCAAAATCCCTATTTTCACGACTTTTGTTTGCTCTGACTTCTTTTGCTAACTGAAAATGCATTCATATCCTAGTTAGTAAGCTTAGCTATTAAACCTTGCTTTATGTTTGATAAAATTGGTAGAACGAAGGTCGTTTTGATGCCTGATGCTTTTACGCAGTCTGCTATTGAGGCTCTAGTTGAAGCGTCATTTGAATTTCGATGCCCTATTCAGAGGAATGGTCTATATGTCCCCGTTAAATCTTACCAAATGCTCTGCAATTCACTTTAGCCCTGCGTTCACTCAAACGCAAGCGAAGAAATTTCACAAGAGAAGAGTTGCAAGTGTTGAAAGGCGTGTTTGCAGAAACCATGCATCCCGACCCAGCCACGATTGATGAGCTCGCAGCCCGACTTGACGTTGAAAGATGGCGAATTCGGTTGTGGTTTAGGAATCGTCGATTCAGGCATCCAAACAAAAGCCAACAGAGCAACAGCGAGCAAAACGCGTAGACATTACCAAGAAAGCATTGGAAGCGCTTCCTTTGTGGACGTCGATATTGCGGCTCATGTATATTCACATAATTATTCAACGTAACTCTTTCATTTGTACACGTGACTGTTAGTGTCGGAGTTGAGCGATTGTGCTCTGGCAAATAAACTTACCACAAATGGTAAGAGGCATTCTCCACTTGACGATTAAATGGGATTTGACGTGGGCGGGAGATAGGCTGATCTAACCGTAAGGCTTCTGTTCCTCGCATCCTCTTCGCAAGTATCCGCATCATCTCGCCCGCATCAGTGTCTATTATTCTTGTTGGATTCCGACTGACGTAAAATTGTGGCCAACCCATGCTGAGAGTTGCTACAGACGCATGGTAAGTGCTAGTGTGCAAAATGATGCGCCTCGTTGAGTTACTCTTGACCCATTTAGCATCAACAGCATGGAAGAAGTAAATTACCAAGCGAATGCATGATTTAACAACCCACTAATGGAAGGCTAGAACAGTGGACGTGAAGCCTGCTGAAGGGGAGTGGACGCAGTGGACTGCCGCTTGTCTCCAGCTCTCCATTTTGAGCTGTGCTGACAACATTTGTGGTCACAAGACCCAACGTCATTGGGACTTGAATCTTAACAATTTTCATACTGATACGGCTTTGGTGGATGAATAGGTTACACCCACCCTCTTCACCGTCTCACTCCACATGGCAGTGTAAGTCGTCAGATCATGCGATGCAGTGTACTCTGCAGGCGGGATCGATGTTCATCATGACTTCTTCGCTCACTGTCGTCTCTATACCTCAGAGATCACTTTAACTACGAAAACGCTTGCGATAAGAGGATTGTGAGTTGTAGAAACAGCAAGAACTAGTATGTGGGGAAAAAAAACCTTGTCTTGTTCGGCACGTTTAACAAGGGAGATGTGATTGAGTGGTAAACACTCGTCACATGTGTGATTGATGGACCAGCTATCAAGTCAGCGTGACCAAAAGGGAAGGGAAGTGGGAGGGGACTAGGAAGAGCACGAAACGCTTCATAAATTGGTAACAGATCTTAACGGTGGGTGATCACAAGACCGATGCATGTGTGGAGGAGGTCTTTCCTCAACACCCTTAATTCCACGTGCAGACATCACTTGAGTGTGTTTAAACATCTCTTACAAGTTGTAGCCCGATAAGTGTATTCAATTGATAATGACTGATTTCAGTGGCATCCCAGGTGGTGTTGTGCACCCTCCATTCAACCAAGTTGGTGCAGACTGGCACTCATCCCACCTAGGGAGGCGCAACGATTGTGTGAGGTCGTGGGCTAGCTGCATCTACAAGGAAAGAAGAAAAGGGAATGCCAAATGATGTCTGCTAGCATGCTCAGTCGCAAACGTGCGTTGCGTAGACACCAACCAAGTGGCATTTCTGAGAGCAACTTGACCTTATAGTCAATGAGTTGTCGCTTAGAAAACAGTGATAGCTCACTGACATGGTGAGGTGCGGTGCAAACTGTGCTACTCTCTTCCCCTCACTCCACCCTCCGTCTGCACCCGAGGGTTCCATTTACCCTCAACCCATCCAATGCCATCTGCGTTAATGGGTGAAAAGCAGCCAAGATTTGGGAGGACACTCACAACGGTGCGACTGCCAAACGGCTGCCAATGAAGCCGGGTCTAAAGCCGAGGACAAGTGGGGCATGTGTAGCCAAATGACCTTCCAATGTGCTGTCTGTGGGCTAGTTGACCCAATTGCGTACCATGCTATATTTCAGTAAATTAGGGTACACATCAGCTCCTGTTTTCATTAAGATATTTTCGATTATCCTGGCCTCTCTTATCTAAGCAACACACCACAGACCCCTCTGCACTATTAACACTGCAAGTCACTCTCACAATCGGAAAGGCGAACACACTGAAGCAAGACGTTCAAAGTCATGGCACCCACGCCGGAAAACCAAGGTGAGTGCTGGCAGTGATTCCACCATTGCCATGCGTACACACTCTACCCTCACACTGGAAGTCGGCGCATTAACCTTCTTCCTCTTGAAGACTTCCTCCTGTCTGCACAGACCTCGCCAGCCTACGAGACAATTAGTAAGTCTAACACTTATATGCACTCAGCACACAGGAGCTTCTGAAAAGCAATTGCTTCAGGCACGGCAGTTTGACTGGCCTCCATTAGCACAATCTACTACCACTTGTGTAGTTGATCTTCCACGTTTTCTTGTGGAAATGACCTACATCCTCAAACTGACCACTTATGCAGAAGTGTCCACAATGTCGCCCTATCCTAGCAAAATGGTGGGCTAGTGAATTACAGAGGCAACTGCTCTCCCAATGCTGCTTTTAATTACTTCTAGTTAGAGGATCTATGGTGAAGGAGACATGCATGCAAACTCAGCAGCACATCGAGGTTACTGAGTGCCACCTGCTCAAGAGCTATGGCTGTCATTGGAGTGGGTAGTGTTAGTTGTCCCAACCACGACATGGTGTGCCTATGCAGAAAAGTGGGAGAGAAAAGCACAAGAATTGAACAAAGAGAAGCTGCGAGTTGGCAGCAGAGTTCAAAGAGAAGTCACCTCGGTTAGACCGTTGGATGAGGAGGGAAGAGGAGCTGTTCAAGTTGTCTGGGGCTCAGTTAAGATCAGCATTGGGGAGGGAAGAACAGAATGCCCACGGTATTCACCATAGAACGAGGAGCATGAACAAAAGAGGAGGTGTGAATGGAGTGGTGGTTGGGAATATTAAATGGCAAGAATTTGTGAATAAGTAGTTGGTGGAAGGATAACCCATTAACTACTTCTAATTTCCAAGCAGAAATGTCTATGCATTCATGCACTGATTGATTAATCAGTGAAGAAGTAAAACGAATTGCTCATCAAGCTTTGTTCAGATTAAAGTCTGTCGGTCTGGAAATGCGACCCACTGGCAGTGCATCAGATGAGGCTGGAAATCAGTCAGCGTCGTTTGCACCAAACAGTGTGGTTAATAAGGCGATGGCAATGTCGGTGTTGGTCGACGTGATATCCAATTCTGTGGAGTAGTTGACTAAGGAAGATAAAGCCGCGGAAGGAACCAAGTGCGGGAGTTGTATCCAACCAACTGCACACACGGCAGAGCCTCGATTGGGAAGGGTGTCTGGTCCAATAACACATCCTTCAATTCAGAACGCATGGAATGACGCATTGAAATTTGATTAAAGTTCTAATTCAAAGGGAACGAGAATGGCAAGACTACAACGATATGACGTCGTAACGCATCCTTCAATAAACTGCCAACAATTCTCCCCTTGCATTAAAACATTCGCATGTAAGGTGCGGACTTAACACAGTGAATACGAATTGAGCACGTCTGTTCTTTTAGAAGGGAGGAAACACCGACTTCTAAAATGACTGTATGGCACTTGGCAAGAGCACGATTTGTGCTAGCAGAACTAACGTCTTCAGTTCATTTCCTTACTGATGGGCTGAATTCCGATACATAACCCCGGATGGACCCAAACCGTCCCCTTCCACTTCTACCGGATGTACAAAGGATTGCGAGTACTTCTTGATTGACCTGCAACAGACAATGCCGTTGCCTGCAGCAATTGTCCACTTGTTGACACTCCGGCAACAACGCCTGTTAATATCCTGTTACACAGAGATAAAACATGCATATGGTCCCAACGGGAAGGGCTGGAGTTGGTGGCTCAGTCGGCGAGGCCCCGAAACTCGTAGCTTGGTTCCCTTACACCTCACACAAGTGTAGAAAGGCAATTTTGCCTCATCCACAACCCCCGTATCTCCTTCATATTTCTCCATGTGGTCGTCATCTTGTCTTCCAATCCGGCATTCAAGTGGCCATGCTACAAGTTGAGTAGAGACCTGGCAAATAAAGGAGACGCGAATGCGTAGAAAAGGATGCAAGCAAATGGAGTGACGCAAACGATGCAGAAGCTGACTATGCCAATTTTCTGCCACACTCTGAGTCCTCAAACCTCAAGAGAACGCTTTCGATATTGTCGAGCCAGTATTCTTCCCTTGGAATGCCAAGTAGACACTCACCAATCAGAGACGAGCATTGTACGATAGAGCTGTCAAAGAAGCAGATAATTTTGCCACGTGATTCCGAATCCAATCCGAAGCGCCTTCCTTTTCTAAGATAAAGGAAGGTGTTGGAATCAAGCAAATGTAGACTTAGCATTCTTACTTTCCCAGTGTGAGCGATACTTGGCGGAGAATAGCCATTGAGACACTACCGGTTTGTGAGCTCTAGGAGCTAATGCTTTGCCTATTCCGTACCTGGTCTACTTAGGGGCAATTCAATCGGTGAAATCAAGATAGCGCGACTGGATGGAATCGCTTGATGTTGGCATAATGGTGCCATGAGCATCACCAATCCTTATAAATGCATATTTCGCAACGAGACGAATGACAGACATGCCAGTTGGTCCTCTTGTTAAGATACGGGTGAAAAAATCGTGACTGAATCGGTGTTTTAAAATTGAGGCTAGTGAAGACAGGTGTCAGTGCGATACAAATCCTTGATCCCCAAGGGGCTGGTGAGCCTGTCTCAGACGATTTAGTCCTAATGTAAGAGAACAAGGTATTCCACGGATCACGTTCACCTTGGTGCGAAGCTCACAACACTCTAAGCAGAGCTGTTTCATTGCTAAACACAGCTATCTTTACATAGAGGTGGAGAGTTCGTGTCACGTCAAATGTGCGAAGCATATAGGATGGCCTTTGAGAAGCCCAAATTATAACAAAATATCGAAAGTGAAATATGCGGGTTGGAGACCTCGGTTATCCCCACTCTCACCTTACCAAAATCTATTACCTTCCTGACGTCTGCATAACCGTCCCACCGAAGCAATTGTCACGCATGCATGGGCAAATCGTCGAACCACGAAGACACGCAACACACCTCCATATGGAAAAAGGTCTGTTTGATCACGAAAACTGCCGCCATTCCCAGAACCACAAATTCTCTGCCGATCGCCTTCAAGGCGTTTCCTTGGAACCATAGGACCATGACGACGGGGCATAATGGCATGTGTCATGCCTCGTAAACTATCAAACACTGATACGCTTGGCCTTCGCTGGTTCTAAAAGATGATTCGACTAATGGCATTCCCTTCCCTTCTCTTGCTATTGCAGCTCATATCAATTCGCACGCTGTAACTTTGGGGTAAACAGCATCATCGTATAAACGCTCGCATCGACTTCGTTCGTGATCTGCAAGCGATGGGAGCAGAAACTCGTGTCTTTTAATGTCTTAAGTAAAGGACATCCACGGAGAGTGCAGATGACTTCACAGACCTACAGGGAGCATGTGGGGCGTAAGTGTTGCCTCCTCCTTCTTCAAGGCTCTCGCTGTTCCATTTTTGTACTAGTAGCTATTCTCGCATCTCGCTACCCAGCCCACCTGTATTGCTGGCCTTCCACGAGTTCACAAAAGACTCACTGCTGCATCGTTTTAGCTTTGTGCCACAAGCGAGTTTACTTTAATTGCTCGGTTTGTAGAAGCTCCGATCATGCGCCATTCGATGCGCTCCACGAGAATCAGGTAGATTGACTGCAGATAGCGATGTGCTTAGATATCTTTATTAATGCTTTATTCACCTCATTTTCGCATCTTGCTTCCGTTCTGATGTCAAATGCTGTCATTGCACGCAAGTTGGGTTGTCACACAGGTCAGAAGTATCTTTGCGTTAAATGTTTGAGTGAGTCTTGAGCTGCCAATGGCTTTTATAGCAGTTAGGTCACGGAGACCCACGTCTGTAAGAATTCCTAACGAGCATTTAAGGAGCCATGTCAGCGAAATGGAGGGCCAATGGAAGGTAGTGAATGCATGGATTTCTGAGCGCACGACTCGTGGGACAGAGCGCAGCTTCCGCCTTCACCGCACTACTACAATGGCTAGTCTATTTACTCAGCGTCCATTGCGGAGGTAGGCTTAAGGCACAGGAAACTTGCAAATGACTACTATTACAAACTCTATCACTGCATTTCTCTTTCTACGAAATATGCTTCATTAATGGATCTTGGGGATACGTTGTCTGCCAGAATTCTTCTCTTCCGGAATGCTACGCAGTATTGCACTTGAGCCGTTTATAGTCTGACAAAGCTTGTAGCTACTGCTGCTTATTCCCTCCTATTAAGTTGACTTTGAATTTGTCTCTCATTCAAATTTCCCAAATCCAAATTTGTATACAAATGAGGCAGATAGGTTGGTAGACGCACTCGAGCCAATTTTTTAGCTTAGTGGTGCACACAGTGGCAAAGGAAGTCTGTACGAAATGCTGGATGGTCCTATAATAGACGTCAATTGTGGCAAAATTACACCGCGTTTCAGGCCTTCGAGGCGATCCTATGCAAGACGTCCAGTGTGGTGAGTTGAGGCATATTTCAGACTTTCAGAATAGACTGTCTAGAAATCCTATGGCAGTCAGTCACCGTGGTGAAGTACAATGTAGTCTAGAACTTCGGACTTTGCAACAGGAAAATGAGGTGAAATCTCTCTACCTTTCAATATCAATTTATTTGATTTTAGGCATCGCTAAACGAAGCAAGCCCTTTTGCAAGTGATAAAATGTATTTTAGCATCACTCCGAAGGGCCATGTTGCGTTCTTTGCTAGTTTACCACTCGTTAAGTAGTGTGTGACTCACCAATGTCTCTTCGCACAAGTGAATGCTTGATATTTCCCTCACTTTCAAGCGAATGTCTCCATCATATGCAGAACTTGTTTTTAATCCTAGCCTCATCCGGACCCTCCTCAACATTATTTTGCAGGAGTTAGTTGAAGAGAACACAAGTTGCCCAGACAGCATACCTCCCACCGTTCTACTGCCTCAGAGCAGTTGCACAACTGTGTCCACAGAGGGACTGAGTGGAGGACAGAGCATAGTTAAGTAATACTACGTAGATATTGTCTGGTAATTATATGTTGTCAGTTTGAATGCTCCGTCTGTTTATGCACTGGACACTGCTCCACCATTGATTCTCTTCCATGGAAAGGGGTTCTTGCTGTCCTCAAGGTGAATATGGCTGTGCCATGTATTCCACAGGACCTGCACCAAATACAGGCAAGTGGGACGAGGGGCAACCCATGTCTCCTCGTCTCTCCCAACCAACTTCTTGAACCACTCACATCAGTGCAGGCACAGGGGCACAGACTACATGTGTGAGAAAATGTTTCAATATTTTATTCTTAACGGAGTGCATTGCACTTCGAAACATGTCCCCAAATATTCACTGCAACTCTCTACTCGCAGCTGCCACAACTAGCAGACGAACGAGACATTGCTATAAGGACTGAGCCGAGATATTGATGTCCACAAAGGAAGCGCTTCCAATGCTTTCTTGGTAACGTCTACGCGTTTCGCTCGCTGTTAATCTGTTGGCTTTCGTTTCGATGTTTGAATCGACGATTCCTAAACCACAACCAAATTCGCTACCTTCGGCGCCAATTCAGGCTGCGAGCTCATCACACGTGGCTGGCTCGGGATCCATGGTTTCTGCAAGCACGCCTTTCAACACCCGCTCCCCATCTCTTGTGTAATATTTTCGCTTGCGTCTGAGGGAACCCAGGGCTAAAGTGAATTGCAGAGCATATGGTAGGATTTTATGGGGACATATAGACATTCCTCTAAATAAGACATCGAAATTCAAATGACTCTTCAACTAGAGCCTCAACAGCAATGACTGCGTAAGAGCATGAGGCACTAACTTGACCTCCCGTTTAGCCAGCATTGTCCATCAATAAGCAGTGTTTAATTACTAAGCATACTAGCTAGGATTTGAATGCATTTCCTGTTAGGAAAATCAGTCAGACCGGGAATATTTATCACTATCCTAGACTGGTTGATATGTCGTCGAGATTAAACAAGAAATACATGCAAGTGCTAAGTGCAGAATGGTGGAGTATTTGCACCGTAAATTATTTCATACCTCTGTGCCCTGACCTCGGTGACACGTCATGCATACTTCCAACCTCGGGCTCAAACACACTCAGGTTCGGCGGCTGCTGTGTTTGCTGCGAAAGCGTTTCCGTTGTTGACACAAGTAGACCTGGCTGTTGACATCGATAGTCAGGACACTGTTGGTGCAGTTGTAATACTGCAGCACGTTGTGAAGGAGGCATTGTTGCATGTAGGCGAACCGGATTAATGTTGTCTTCCCTGAAATTGGAGAAGGCATACTGCCCTTGAGGGTTGGGTATACTTAGCATCTAAGGCACTCGTTGGACAGTTCGCCACGTGGAGTTAAGCAAAGGATGGTAAGATGTGAGTGGATCAGTCCTCGACTGCGTTTGACTTCAGCTTGCATCCCATTGGTAGCTTCCAATATGCTGCCGGTATGCAATCTAAGCGGTGAATATTATACGCATTCACCCACGACAGAAGAAGCACCAAGTCCGCTTTCTTAACAAGACGTACCTCACTAACTGATTGAGAGGGAGCGTCTGTCTGCAAAGGAGAGTCTTGTGAGCTGAAATGCATTCCCGTAACTGAAGTTCCCTATGACGAGGAAGGCGTCAATCCTCCACGGGTCAGGGAGTCGTGCCCTTGCACTATATTGCGCTAAACGGTGACAACAAAATCCTCACCAAATGGATAGGGTTTGCTTTACAGTGATGTGAGCTGAGGCACGGGAGCTGCAGCATGGATGAATAGCTTGATTGTGAATGATGGTTAGGGATGAGCACCTGCTTGAGGGATGCAGGTATCACGGGACATGGTAAGCCAATATTTTGAATCGCAACGCGGTATCTCTGCTTTGTGGAAAATGGCAAAACAAAGGCCTGAGTAGGAGAGCATGAGGAATTACCGGATTGGTTTGAGGTTCAGGTGTGGCGACCAAAGTGTGAATGGGCGGGAGGGGTGTAGATGTCGTCGGATGTGGGTAGGGCCAAGACGGTACCTGTGTTGGACAGGGAATGGAAGCATGTTGGAAGGTTCTCCCAGTAGGCCAAATATGGCAAAATCAAACCGTAAGTGGCAACATGTTTGGGTTTGAGTTTTGCTCAATATAGAGTGGAACTAATGGTACCTTGCCGACGCCTCTTCACTTGACTATGTGCCTTTGCGTTGATTAAGACGTGGGAGAGGAAATCTCAAATCGCTTTTAACATCTCTACAGGCAAACGCTGTCAGCCAAGTTAATGCGGGACATTAATGATGTGTAAGCTGAAGTTGGGAAACCACCTGCATCAGTGTTGACGGAGTGGCCACCGACGGATAGGAATGGAGCGTGTCTGATGTTGAGAGGGAGGGATCAATGGCTGCAGGAGTCATCGATGCAGGAAGCTAAAACGTGCCACAAGACACGATGCACGACACATTTTTCTTACTTTACTGGCTGTGGACGGTGACAGGTTAAAATTCATTTGATCTTGGTGTAGGAAGCGATAACCGACTAGGTTACTCAATTGTAATTCATTTCTCACTGCAGGAGGGTCAGAATGCTAAATGGAACCATTGCCAGAAACCAAGGCATTAGTAGATAGACATTGGCTGGAACAATTGAAGGAGATGGCAATTAAACTAACTGGTGAAGGCTGGAGGGGGAATATAAAGGTGTACATTGGACGGGCATACACTCTGCTGACAAGTTCTCCACAGCAATCCACGATGTAGCAGCTTCCCTCCCGTTGGGCGGTAAGTTGGCTGTCATTTCTAAGCGCGAAAGCCCACTTTTGCGTTTCTGACGGGAGTGTGGCTGGGCGCATAAGGAGTTTCGGTTGTCAAATCCTAGTTCGTAAGCTTAGTAATTAAACCTCGCTTGTTGATTGACAATGTTGGCTAAACGGGTTATCAAGATAGTGCCTCATGCTTTTGCATAGACATCGCTATTGAGGCGTTAGTAGAGGCATCATCGAAAGCGCGACGCCTGGTTTAGAGGGATAATTTATATTATCTCATTAAATCTTACCAAATGCTCTGCAATTATCTTTAGCCCTGGGTTCACTCAGACGCAAGCGAAAGTATTACACCAGAGAAGAGCTGCGGGAGTTGGAGTCCGTGTTTGCAGTAACCATGTATGCCGACCTAGCCACGTGTGATCTTCAGCAATGGGCAGAAAGGAAAATGGATTAAAATCCAACACCATCGGCTCGCTTGTGTGCGATTTGGAAGGCGTTGTCTGATTTGCTCCTCTCTCCACCTGCCTCTACCTATGGGATTGGTGGCAGTTGATGGATGATTCGGGAGTTAGATGATGCCAATGGAAAGTGCGTTCGGCAGTTGGTTTGGGTAAAACTCGAAAGCAGCGCCACTCTACGTGCTGCCAAAGTCAGAGGAAGCTATGCGTTTCATGCTAAAATGAGAACCGGGAAAGTGAGTGTAACAGCCGGGTAATTGCAGTCGCTTCATTCTGACAGGTCTACCTAAAGGCTATGACTGACATTTAAACCAAGCATATTTTGGCGCACCATTGAATGTTGAGCCCCTGACACAAGTAATGCAATGCAATCACTTGCATATTCTAGCATCACTGACTTCGTCAGTCATTTCCTGACTGACTGTCAAGGCACGGAGATTTGTGGTTTGCAAAAGCTATGTGACAGAACGTGGAGCTCTAACGCAACTACAACCGGACAGTAAGTCAGCCAATCAGTCTAATCGCATAAACGCTGCTTGAACTTGTCCATTGAACTAATTCTTCTGCTCCAAACTGATTGGCACGGAACCATGAAAACATCCAAAGAGTTTTTGCATGTAGAGACAGCATAAAAACAAACACAGACCTTCTGCCTAAAGTGCGATCACCATCCCCACGTCGAACTGTCAAATTCACGGACTCATAAAGTCGACGTCTGCTAGTGTTGCCCTTTGGTTCTGATGTGCTAGGCTCAGGACGCACCTCCTCTTCCCCACTTCCCTTACCTTCTTCATCCATTTATGAGACCTTTAACAAGAGAGCAGCAAGGGATTAGTATGTCTCATGAGTGGTCGCAGCAGATTGCGTAGGTTAGGGAAAGTGGTGGAGAAAAGGAAAGTGCGACGAACCGCGTTCGCTCTACTAGAGGCGCTCAATGAACCAACGCTCCAACAAACCTTGCATGCGCATATATATACACAAACCAAAACCTGAATTGCACTCAATCCCAGAGGCTTTTGAAGCACAGTTTGTTAAGACCTGATCAGTGTCCGAAGTAGGCGTGAATGGATGTCGTGAAGAACGCCAATCAGCAAGACTGCGAGCACTCGTGGCTGAGTAAGAACTCTCGGAACGATGTGGATGAGGTCCTGTCACCATCTCTTTGCCATCAGTAGGTCCGTGGCATTTGGTCTGCTGGACCACACCTACGCGGCATTGGCGACATACTAAATACCATGTACCAGCTTGCACCAGCTTGAATCAGCTTAGAGTTGCAGCCTTGGTCCGTGGGTGTCCACTCCAATCAACGTCTCATCACCAGCAAGTCGTGGTGCTGAAAAGGCCGATGACCTCACTTTAGGTCCTTTGGCTGTGGGAAGGAAAGCGTCAAAATGGATGTGTAAGTGGGCTAAGGTGAGAATGTTCTACAAGTCAACCTCTTCTCCACCACAGGAGCTACATCTTAGAAGTTATTCGTTGCGACGGACGTGAGCTCTGATATATTGTTTGATAATTTGGGGGAATATAACATTGCCTAGCTAAAGAATACAGAATACGTTGAGTGTCAACACACTTGCACACCTGCGTTTTTCGACTGCATTTTTTTCGACCAGATGCCAAATAGATACATCAAATTTTTAACCTACTTCTTGTAGAGAGAATATGATCCTGCTATCTCTTAGTTATTGCTTTGAAAGGCAATACAGTGTGCTTCAGTGTTGCGGGCCTCACTGCCCGGTGCATGGTACTGGGCGAATATAAGTAGAGAGTCATGATAGGTGTGTTTTTGTGAATAAGTCAGCAACAAGTCGAAAAGCGAGAGGATGTGTAAGCAATTTTAGTAATTGACAGGTTGCGGTGTGCCCCTGCAATCCGCGAACTTATGGTAATGCTTCAGCTAAGTTTTCCCAAAACGTGGAATTTGCATTAAAGCACGTGACAATGTCACACATCACTGCCCATCACGGCTTCAGATGTGATTGGTCAAGCCAGAGTGAAGTAGGCGCATACTGCCGCACGCCAATTGGACGTACAAGAAACTGACAGGGTTATTGGACAAACGGCCTGCCTAAGGTTGGCCAATCATTGCTCTCGGACATGCCACGAAGATACCATAGTGGGAACTTCACCACTCCGATTCATGTAGATGTCAAATGCGAGAATTCATGGTTTTGACTACCCGTTCTCACGATACATCATCACTACGTTCCGTTTCCTAATGGTATTACAGCTATTGCCCACCAGTGTGCAAGTCGTGCCTACTCAAGAGAAGCACACAAGAGGAGAGGTACAACCCTGATGCCATCTCATTTGTACGTGCAGGCTTGAACCACCAGCTGAACGCTTTTCGCAGTAATCGGACTTCTGCATGTGCTTAATGTAACCTCATCGCCCAAGTGTTAGTTTTGAAGTGAGTGTTCATCCCGAAGAGGAAGCTATGGACATAGGGAGCGGACCCATTATGTGTAACTTATTTGCTGTAGCATAACGCAATTGTGATCACCCAAAATGCCGAAACTACTTAAGTTCGTTAGTAGAGCCTTAGACGGATGAAGTTTCCAAACAATAGTAACACTTTTCCTGAATAACCCACCACTTGATCTACTAGCTAGCAAATTTTGCTATTGATGCGTTTCTCCAGTTAGCAAGTAAAACAGTGACACCTCCACTAGTGGTTGATCCAAGTGCGCCCCAGCTGGATTCATACCTTGGCTAGATTTCCTGTTTCCTCAAGTTATATTTGAGAAAGGTAAAAGGAAACTCGACATCCCTCACATGAATTAGTTTCGGATTGATGTGTCGCTCTTCTCCATTGATTGCATTTCTTCCTTGCGTTTGTTTTGGAGTAAGGTGGGAGGACGAGGCTTCATTAATCGTGCAATGCAGAGAGGCCAATAGTTAATGCGGAACTGCAATGAAACAAGCCAAATCATTTTTACGCATGAAAATCAAATTGACAGTAGTGTTAAACTTAGCTGAAATGGATCGGTGGTTCCGTCTGCAGGCCTGAATGAAATCTTTGATTACTTTGGCGCCACTCAGTCGGTACCTCCTTTCCTCTACTTCATTGGCAGGTTGGTTCACTGCTCTGTCAGTTGTGAGATTCAAATCGCATCTTCCTAGCCTTTCAAAGAGTGACTATTGAGGCCCCCTATCAATACCGATCTCCAGCAGGATAATGGATGGATCTATTATGGCATGCGCATCGGGGCAAATATGCACTCGTCTGAGAAGTCAGCGACTCTAATAATTTACGGTGGCAATAATTTAGCAGACCTGATAGACGTACCTTAATTCATGCAGTGTTAGCGAGAGCTACTGCTCACTTGAGTGTTTCTAGTTTGAAGGCCAAGTAAGCAAATACTTTACTATTCTCCACTTGCTGTTGCCGACGAGGAGGTGCTTCACATTACTCCTCAGGGCTGCGCATCACGATGATTCGCCAATCCACTCTTAGTGCTATTCTGATGCCTCAGAGTACAGAGCACTTAGGGAAGTGGGGCTCATTAAGTTCCTCTTAGCCACAGCAAAGTCTGCATTGTGCCGTTCGAATGGAATGACACAGTTTCGCAATTGACTTGATGATACTGTGCACAGCTAAGTCGTTTTCTCTCGAACAAGATTGGTTTTATGTAAGTGGGGGTGTATCAGCCCATGGATATCGCTTTGCAGAGTCACTTGCCTGTTCAGATCTTACGTGTCCTCATCCTAAGACCGATTTCAATGTCAGCCGTCTATGAATGTACCGGAGAGACATCCAAGTCTGGGGTCGGCAAGTCATCATTGTAGGCGAAATTAGGGCTCACAGGCTATGAGGTCCAGTTGTCCTCAATAGCGACAATTGAATGATGTCTACATAACACGCATTAACCATTGTCCATGTCGGCAGACAGCCTTTCTCACTCACTCCTGTCTTTGCCAAGTCATTTGACCTATGAGCTCCTCTAATCGCACTGACTTCCTCACCACAATTGAGTTTCCCATTCGTTTTTACTTGCTACAAAAGTTGTGCGTTCTTCCACGCGGATGATGCGTCAGCACGTGATGCTGGAGTAGGAGAGTAGAAAATACCACCATTCACCAGTTACATCAACTTGACAGCAGTTCCGCCAATCACGTAAGTGGCAAGTGTTCACTGTGTGATCAGGTCTCACTTCTCTTACTAAACGTGATCTTGCTCTGACATTTTAAGCTGTCTAAGTTAAAGTGATCTTAGGCACATATGGGAACCGTTAGCAAAGAAGTCATGGTGAACATCGATTCCCCTAGCAGTGTGCGGCACACCGCACAAGCAGATCATGTCCGCTGCCAAGTAGAGTGAGACGATGAAGTAAGCCGGCAACACTACTTTGCCCATAGTAGCGACATCGGAATGTCACTGGTTTTACCTCACAAATAGGTGCTATCAGCATAGCTGAATACCAGGAGCTTGGAACAAGTCACTGTCCACTTCTGCTTTGCACGTCGTCTGGTCTAACTTTTTGCTACAGTAACAAGTTAAGCGGAAGCTTGGATGAATGGGCCCCAAGTAGAGCTGATGCAAATCCCATCAATAATTACTTAGTGGTGGCAGATTGATCGTCTTATGCTAGCCTTAATACAGGCACCTCATGGCTTAGAGAGAGATTCCGTGAATCAGAATTAGGTAGTGATCAGCGCCTGGTTCTTTAGCTACATGATCATTGGCCGCGAAAAGCGAAGTGAGTTAGTGTACGATGGAGAGTTCTTGCAGGCTGGCAAACCACCATCACATAAACTGGTAGTCACCTTCACAAACATCCGTCATAACGCAACGACAAATAGTCCGAGAACAGATCCTGCCAGACAACGGGAGCAACAATTCCACAGGGACCTGAAAGGAAGAAGGAATGAATCAGATGCATAAGGGTGCAAAGAAGGGAAGTCCGATTGCTAGCTAGGAGATGGGAGGGTAACTATTGACGGAAGTAGCGGTAAAGGGTGTGGAGGAGTGTGAGTGCGGTGGCTGGGTCTACTAACTACTCCTACTAACTCACTAAGGCTCCTTCAGACAAGCGAGTTCTCAACATATCCTCGAGAAAACGGATGGCTTGCAAACGATTGGAAGGTGTTCCCTTTCATTATTTGGCTACCGAATTTATGTTGATGGGATAGTGGTAGCGAAGTTAAATTGAAGTAAAGGCAAGTGACTGCATTTGTGTAATCAATGTGGAAATGTACGCTCGAAGACTGTGGCGTAAAAGCAGGACGAATGGAATTTTTCTACCAAACAATCGTCCTCAACTATACTCGCGTGGACTCGACGGTGCGACTGTTGGTCGTGGTGACGTTGGTGTGGACGAAACATTATTCCAACGAACACCCTCAACTTCAAAGCAAAGTCTCAAATGGGTTCACCTACAATTTGCACGATGGCATCAAGACTGTTGATAAAGTTGTACACATTTGCGTGCCTACCGAGACTAATATGGAGAGGTCTGCTTGTTTGAGAATTCAACATTTAGTTCCAATCTTCTTGCTAACCTCTCACCTCCCCTCTCTTCTCCTCTCCTCTACTCTCCTCTCCTCTGCTCTGCTCTGCTCTTCAATGTGTCCGAGCACCTGGCCACCGGAATGAACCTCAAGCAGGTCATAAAAGCGATGACTTTACAGAGTCAACCCTGTGTTTGGTCAAAACCCCAGGCCAATAACTGGTTGATTTAAACAAAGACGTCCAACCATTCCCGTGTCAGCCCACTGCACTTGTCAAATGAACAGAATTCAAAACATTGTGGAACCGCACAATTGTAATTTGACCAAACTGGGCGTCTTGTCGCGTACAAAGGCTTGGTTGCAGAATGTTAGCCACCCTCTTAGCACCACTACCAGGATACGTTCGTAAATGCGCTTTACTGCTATGAGTCCCGCTTCTTCCTCTGCAATGCCTTCATGTCCATTGTCAAGACCTCTTAGTAGATTGAAGCCTAATTTCCATAGGATTATCTCACACTCATTACCGGCCAATCAGCCACTAGTCAACACACTCGTCATCGACACAAAGGATGCTTTACTAGCTGCCACTGTCACACAGACGCTTAACACGGGCCGATGGAGTATTTTATGCCATGCATATCCACTGGTTCATAACCGTGGTCAGGTGATTAAGTCTTGGAATGCTAGGACAAGGTCGCTCACATTACTTCACATCACCCAGATGCGAGGATGCATCCTTGCCTTCTCTGTGTCCGCGCTGGCATTTCCTACCACCACTGGAAAGCGCTCTTTCGTGCACAACTGCTCGGTACACTACGTGTAAAAAAATGAGAGGAAGGGACAATCTTACTGTCTCATCATTGTGACCAATTTGCTGATTGCAACGAAGTTTGGTGAAGGTCACGCAGTGTCCGCACTGGGAATTACCACCGCAGTGGTTAGCGATACTCCACAGGCGAAACATACCGCTCGACCTTTTGTGGACCGGCAGACACTGCACGTAAATGCTTCTCCATCACAAAGGTTCCCTTCTTCCGTGCATCGTGTCAAGCTTACCTTCAGTGAAAAGCATGGTCAGTGGCGTAAACCAAGTTGGTGCGCAATTGCATCCTTGTAAAGTCATGCATCGCAATTCATCCACAGAGAGATCAAGCCATTGGTGGTAAGACAAGGAAACTATGTGCCACACTGCATTGCACTGCGAGAATAACAATGAGAAAAGTTGCTTGAGTGGTATGCATGTTAGGCGGGTGGGAAATTGGAATAGCACCACACCCACACCTAGTCATTGTCTGACCAGCAAACAGCTCACCAATGATATGGTGGTTGGGAGAGTTGGGTGGGTGATCCTCCTCTACCATGTCTGCATTGCTAACCGTGAGGTTGGGCAAAGGCGGATGCTATTCCTGAGCAATCTCATGGCAATTGAGTTGCATGAATTTGCACATTACTGCAAGGAATCAAAAGCCACCGCTAAATCAACTCATGCATCTCGCTGTCAACTCGCTCTCTTCCATCNTATGGTGGTTGGGAGAGTTGGGTGGGTGATCCTCCTCTACCATGTCTGCATTGCTAACCGTGAGGTTGGGCAAAGGCGGATGCTATTCCTGAGCAATCTCATGGCAATTGAGTTGCATGAATTTGCACATTACTGCAAGGAATCAAAAGCCACCGCTAAATCAACTCATGCATCTCGCTGTCAACTCGCTCTCTTCCATCCCAATAAACTTACTTGGCACAGAGTGGACAAATTCGTCGTTGGCAATACTACTTGAAGCGTTTGCTAAGTCGTGTCCTTCCCTTAGCCGTCTTGCAGCACAGAGTACACAAGAGGGTTGATTCTTGATGCATATACAGGATTCGGCTTCATCACCACCATTATCTGCATGCAAATGGTGATAGAAATAGGCATGAGCGGTCCCGTGGCCATGAGGCACTGCAGAAATGCATTAACAAAGCAATTGCTGCTGTAGTACTTGAGCTCTACATTGTACTCGGGGATGGCCAAGTGACCACCTCTGATTAAATCGATGGTTTCAATATCCAGATCGTTGACGTTGGGATCTGTGGGAGGTGCACCTCACAAGTGCCATTGCATTGCGTGATCAATAGGACTGCGGCACCATTACTCAGCTTAAAATTTGATTTTACAGAGGAAGGGAATGAGTAAATCTCCCAGTCTGGTAATGACTAAGCGGATTTACATCACTCTTTAACAGAGAATGCGCTGACGAAACAACGCTAGTTGATGGGACCTAGACAAGGCACTACCGTTTGAACTCAAGAGGAGCAAGGGCGGGAGATGAAGTAGGCATTTGCATTCACCACCGATCTCCTCCAAATGAGCCATGAACACGAATTTCTCACTGCGAAGTGGTCTACGCCAACTCCGTGACCACATCTAATGCTGGCTCTTGCACCTTACATTGCGTTAAGGTGTTCAACCAATGCAAAGTAGGTGCCAGACGCGATCAATGCTCACGATGGACGGGTCACACTTGGTAGGTCATGGCGGCTACCCACTATGGTGCCAGTGGGGTGTCAGGTAGTGATGCTGTGTTAAGACAGTTGTCGGTGGCCACTAAGACCGAATTGTGGCAAGCAAAATACAAAAACTGGAATCCCTTGCTTAACTAGATAGGTACTTATAAAAGCAAACCCCCTAATTAGTCTCTGGTTCACCACTCGACTCATGTGTTGTTGTGTGGCTGGTTGATACGTTCATCGCTGTGGTGGAATGGAGGGTTGAGACTAGCGTGGCTCACACCACCATCACCTCGCCAAGCGATCAATTCAGCGTTGTTGTTGAATTGCCAGCTCGTAGGTCATGACATCGTCTTGGCTAAGCAACTACTGCATGCGCCTTATGCATTTAAAGTGTAAGTTATTTAAGTCATCCTCAAATTGGCATAAGCACGATACCCAAGTGGCACACTGAACGCTCCGTATGTTAGTATTTCAACCTCCCGCATTCACCCCTGTCCTTGCCAGGTCAGTTAACAATGGCTATCACAATTGTCCTACCTTCCACTTCGGAGTTTAATTTCCTAAGCAACCTCTACTT
The DNA here is from genome assembly GCA_001693075.2 of Taenia saginata. Classification (NCBI taxonomy): domain Eukaryota; kingdom Metazoa; phylum Platyhelminthes; class Cestoda; order Cyclophyllidea; family Taeniidae; genus Taenia; species Taenia saginata. The sequence goes on from LWMK02000094.1 coordinate 183,869, forward strand.
GACGATGCTAAACTTGAGTGTCTTACTGCACTGCCAGCTGTGTGACATTCTGCACCATTTGAATGAACCAGATGTGGTTTTCAGGACAATATTTAAACCATGACAATTATTACATGTATTTAATTGCTCATTTGTTGTGCTGTGAATAATACAGCGATTGTTATAACACCTCAGTGAAGTGAAAGCGTGGAATTGGAAAAGATGAGGAGCAATAGCCACAATTTGTTCATTAGTCTTGCGCTTGCACACTTTGGAGGTTGGCGTTTGCACTATGAAGCAATTATATGCTCTTTCTGCATGCCTTTAACCTTCGTCTCCCACCGTCCGTGTCAGTTGACAACTAGTCTGTCAGTCACACTCACGACTGGTGTTCACCGTGTGGTCATACCTCACTCCTCTCAGTCGTATCAAATGTTCGGCACCTAGATGAGTAACTCTTGACCCAATTAGCATCACCACTACTGGGGACTTCAATTGTCAGCACTCAGTATTTGCTTGACTTAATACCGCACTAACAGAGGGCTAGGTCTACGGCCGTTAAAAGTGCTGACGGAGGGCGGATGTGGGCAGTGAGCAGTGACTTGTGGCTACCTCTCCACTTTAAGCTGTGCGGACAGCATTATTGGTCGAAAGACCTAGTTCCATGCCTCCGAGGTTGCTTTAACTCGACTGGGGAATGATCGCACTTAGAGACACGGAGGATGAGCAAGTAGGGAGAAAGAAATCTAGTCAAGAATCGCTGAACATTTGGCATGGTTGAGGGGACTGAGATGTGACTAAACGGCGAACACTCGTTACGTGTGTGATTGACGAATCAGCTGTCAATTTAACCTGACCGCTAGAGTTTGGAAAAGGAAAGGAACTAAGAACAGCACAAATTTAGGCTACAAGCTTGAAACCAAACTTAAGGGTGTGTAATCACGAACCCAATGCATTAGTGGAGGATGTCAAGCCTCAGCACATTTATTGTCACGTGCAGACATCACTTGGGTGTATTTAAACATCAATCGCATTGACTGCATCGCAATGAACAAGTAAGGAAATGAGCGACCAACAATCAGAGGCGTAATGTATGAAAAAAAATGCATGGAATAAGTGCTAAAGAAGGGTGATGATTTGCGCCCTCCATTGAGCCGAGGTGGTGCAGACTGTCATGCAACTCACCATGCGAAAAGGAGCTACTATTGTGTGAGATCATGGTCTACCTGAATCAACAGGCAGAAGAGGGAGTGTGAGAGAATGTCTGCCAATCACAGCGGTTTAATGCTCAGTTTTCCTACAACACTAGTGTTTGAAACCTTGCGAGCCATAAATCACTAGGAGTAAATGGCCTTCCAAAAGGCGCTTCCAGGTAAAAGTGAGAATATGGGTTGATTCTACAAATGATTTGTGTTACTCAAAGGGCAGAAGCTGCGTTAATATCTTGCCCAAGACTGATGGTCTGCATACAGGATCTAGTGGAAAAAAGAATATCATCACCACTTTTTTAGGCGAATTTAACCTTTAACCTTACTACGATGACACACTGCTGACCGAGCAGGCAATCTGCTGCTATTCAGGGCTCGAAGTCTGTTGTGGATTTTTATGAATTACTTTCCTGTGTACACTGTTCCAGATTCAACGTAAGGGATGTTTGATAGATTTTGGAAACAGCCACCTTCAGCCACCTTTACTGCCTTCAGTAGCAAAAAGCTAGTAAGCTGTTTCAAGGGTATGCAATTTAGACACAAAGCTCCTCTGAACTCATTCCGTACTTGGTTTTGCTCACCTTGACATACGTTCTGCATACTACAAATTTGTGCGGATCAATATGGGACGATTTGCACCTCCATATCGCAACCTACTTTCCAAGGGTGAAGGCACTAACATCCCATTTGGAGATACCTACTTCTACTGGACTTTGGAACTTCCATTTAGCTGTAGTGGGAGGTAAGGCACCTTGATTAATTATTTTAACCCTCGCCACTACGGTCAAAATGTTACGCTTTGGGGATCATTCATGTATTTCTTATGTACACAGCGCAACTTCAGCTTCACGTTTGCTTTTGTGCCAACGTGCTGCACGATACTGAAGTTACGCACACAACTTGGCACAAGGTATCAGAGCAACCATAAACCTCTCCGCATAAGTCTCGGTAGGCAAGCAATTGTGTACAGTTCTAACATCAGTCATGATGCCTTCGTGCAAATAATAGGTGAACACATTTGCACACTGCTGGGGGAATCGATGTTCACTATGACTTCTTTGCTAACGGCTCCCATATGTGCCTAAGATCACTTTAACTTAGACAGCTTAAAATGTCAGAGCAAGATCACGTTTAGTGAGAGAAGTGAGACCTGATCACACGGGGAACACTTGCCACTTATGTGATTGGCGGAACTGCTGTCAAGTTGACGCAACTGGTGAATGGTGGTATTTTCTACTCTCCTCCTCCAGTGTCACGTATTGAGGCATCATCCATGTGGAAGAACACGCAATATTTGTAGAAAGTAAAAACGAATGGGAAACTCAATTGTGGTGAGGAAGTCAGTGCGATTAGAGGAGCTCGTGGGTCAAATGACTCGGCAGAGACAGAAGTGAGTGAGAAAGGTTGTCAGCAGACATGGACAATGGTTAATGCGTGTTATGTGGACATCATTCAATTGTCGTTATTGAGGACAGCTGGACCTCATAGTCTGTAAGTCGAAATTTGGCCTACAATGATGGCTTACCGAACACAGACTCTGATGAATCTTTGGTCCGTTCAGTGTACCCTCTCGACTGTGCGACTACATTGATGGCTGACATTGAAATCGGTCTTAAGATGAGGACACGTATGATCTGAACAGGCAAGTGACTCTGCAAAGCGATGTCTGTGGGCCGATACACCCACATTTATGTAAAACCAATCTTGTTCGAGAGAAAACGACTTATCTGTGCACATTTCCTCCAAGTCAATTGCGGAACTGTGTCATTCCATTCGAACGGCACAATGCAGACTTGACTGTAGAGGATGCAACCAACTCTGAATAGATTTCACTTGGCTAAGAGGAACTTAATGAGCCCCACTTCCCTAAGTGCTCTGTACTCTGAGGCATCAGAATGGCACTAAGAGTGGATTGGCAAATCATTTTGATGCGCAGCCCTGAGGAGTAATGTGAAGCACCTCCTCGTCGGCAACAGCAAGTGGAGAATAGTAAAGTATTCGCCTACTTGACCTTTAAACTGAAAACACTCAAGTGAGCAATTGCTCTCGCTAACACTGCACGAATTACGGTACGTCTATCAGGTCTGCTAAAGTATTGCTGTCGNCTGACCTTTAAACTGAAAACACTCAAGTGAGCAATTGCTCTCGCTAACACTGCACGAATTACGGTACGTCTATCAGGTCTGCTAAAGTATTGCTGTCGTAAATTATTAGAGTCGCTGACTTCTCAGACGAGTGCATATTTGCCCCGACGCGCATGCCATAATGGATCCATCAGTCTGCTGGAAATTTGTATTGATAGGGGGCCTCAATAGTCACTCTTTGAAAGGCTAGGAAGATGCGATTTGGATCTCACAACCGACAGAGCAGTGAACCAACCTGCCAATGAAGTAAAGGAAAGGAGGTACCGACTAGGTGGTGCTAAAGCAATTAAAGATTTCATTCAGGCCTGCAGAAGGGACCACCGATCCATTTTAGCCAAGTTTAACATTAATCTCAATTTGACTTTTCATGCGTTAAAAATGATTTGGCGTGTTTCATTGCAATTACGCATTAACTAATGGCTCCTCTGCATTGCACGATTAATAAAGCCTCGACCTCCCAACTTACTCCATAACAAACGCACGGAAGGAATGCAATCAGTAGAGAAGAGCAACACATTAATCCGAAACTAATTCATGTGAGGGATGTGGAGTTTCCCTTTACCTTTCTCAAATTTAACTTGAGGAAACAGGAAATCTAGCCAAGGTATGAATCCAGCTGGGGCGCACTTGGATCAACCACTAGTAGAGTTGTCACTGTTTTACTTGCCAACTGGAGAAGCGCATCCATGGCAAAATTTGCTAGCTAGTAGATCAAGTGGTGGGCTATCTAAGAATAATGTTACTATTAGTCCGTTTCCTATGTCCATAGCTTCCTTTTTGGGCATTGAGGTTACATTAAGCACATGCAGATATCCGATTACGGTAAAAAGCCTTCAGCTGATGGTTCAAGCCTGCACGTATAAATGAGATGGCATCAGGGTTGTACCTCTCCTCTTGTGTGCGCCTCTTCAGTAGGCATGACCTACACACTGGTAAGCAACAGCTGTAATGCCGTTTGTAAACGTAGCGTAGTGATGATGCATCGTGAGAACAGGAAGTCAAAACCATGAATTCTCGCATCAGGTTTCTACATGAATCAGAGTGGTGAAGTTCCCACTTTAGTAGTTTCGTGGCACAAGTACTTTGAATGAGATGAAATTTCATGTCCGAGGGCAATGATTGGCCAAATTTAGGCAGGCTGTTCGTTCCATAACCCTGCCAGTTTCTTGTACGTCCAATTGGCGTGCGGCAGTATGCGCCTACTTCACTCTGGCTTGACCAATCACATCTGAAGCCGTGATGGGCAGTGATGTGTGGCATTGTCACGTGCTTTAATGCAAATTCCACGTTTTGGGAAACCTTAGCTAAAGAATCACTATAAGTTCGCTGATTGCAGGGGCACATTGCAACCTGTCTAATTATTAAAATTGCCTACACATCCGCTCGCTTTTCGACTCGTTGCTGACTTATTCACAAAAACACACCTATCATGACCCTCTACTTATATTCGCCCAGTACCATGCGCTGGGCCGTGAGGCCCGCAACACTGAAGCACACTGCATTGCCTTTCAAAGCAATAACTAGGAGATAGCAGGATCATTTTCTCTCTACAAGAAGTAAGTTAAAAATTTGTTGTATCTATTTGGGATCTGGTCGAAAATATGCGGTCGAAAAATGCAGTATTTATCTAAATTGGTATAATAAGGAGAGATTGGTAGACGCCAAGCAAGTGTGTTGACGCTCAGCGTATTCTGTAGTCGTTAGCTAGGCGATTTGATATTCCCCCAAAGTATCGAGCGATATCTCAGAGCTCACGTCCGTCGCAACGAATAACTTCGAAGACGTAGCTCTTGTGGTGGGGAAGAGGTTGACTTGTGGAAATGAGGTGGCACCATTGATGATTCGTCCTATTAGGATGGACAACAAGTCACTTCACAATTGAGGCTATAAATAGTGGAACGTCTTCAATGACTAGTGAATCTCATTGGTGCTCTTGACCAAACAAGTTTTACCTCTCGGAACAGCCTCCGCAAGTTTTATGGATCAAGACATCCTAGTTGCGTGTTGTTCTGCCAACTTTTCCCCTTTTTCGGCGTTTTACTGAGGACAGGAAAGGGTCGTATCATTGGATGACAACATGGGAGCCTAGGGTGACACTAATAGAGCGGTGAAATGCATTTCTTGCGCATTGTTAATGGCGGGAACACATTTGTTAATGACAGATCAAATAATGATCAATGCCTAACAATCAGAGGCACGCAACCTCTCACATTCCCTTTTCTGCCTGTTGGTTCAGGTGGCCCATGACCTCACACAATAGTAGCGCCTTTCCGCATGGTGAGTTGCATGCCAGTCTGCACCGCCTGAGTTCAATGTAGAGGCAATACATCACCTTTCGCACCACTCATTCTATTCATTTCTCCATTTATTACGCTTCTGGTTGCTGATCGCTTATCCCCTTACTTGTTCATCGCGATGCAGTCAATACGGCTGTTGTTTGAATGCATTCAAGTGATGTCTGCACGTGACAATAAATATGCTGAGGAGAGACCTTCCCCACCAAAGCATTGCGCTCTTGAATACACACTCTTAAGTTTGTTTGAAAACTTGTAATCTAACTTTGTGCTATTGCTAGGATCCCTCCTTCTCCGAACCCCAACGGTCATGTGACTTCTAGCTTTATCGAACTCTTGGGTTTGAAACTCATGTTTACACCACATAAATCTAATTGAAAGAAATGATTTGTTTGTGACACTTTGGCCTCTAGTTGGCTTTGCTGACGGCAATGCGTACTTCCTCGTTTCAATTCGTCTTCTCCAACACGAAGCATCCGTCTTTCTGTGGCTTACTATCAGAATCGAATGAGAGCCACTTGTCTTCGCTACTGCATTCTAGGCCTCCTTCAAGGTGCCACATTGCAGAAATTTGTCGCTGAAACAGACGGGCAATACGCAATCACATCTAACAGTGTTGTGGTTCTAAATGCCATTGCATAATAGGGAAGTCCAAAGAGGAAGAAGACTCGTGAGGACTAACAGACCTCTCGCCATAACGGTCATTAATTTTCTAAAGTAAAGTAGGAATCTCACTCATTTTTTGTTAGCGCATTTAAGATACAAGGCCTCGAGGTATTTTTTGCTTGAGCTCTGAGCTGCTGTTTTCAAAGGGCCTATCCAGCTCTCGGGAACCTGAGCCCTTGGGTGCTCCTCTGTGCGACGATTACCCAAACATGACTGCAGTCTGGCAGGATTATGAGTGGGAATAAGTGCCACCTCTCAGTATTGCGTGTCCTATACAAACTTTAAATAAAGCCTGTTAAACCAATGCTCGTGGGACAGTAGCAGCTAGCTCCTCTACTTGGGTGAGATTTTCCTGGGAATGAAAAAAGGCTGAACATCACCTGATTCTAACATCTAGGTGTGGCTGAGTAAGCGAAACATAAATTGCCTACACAGCCTTTCAGATATCATGCAAATCTTCGCCTTTATCTCCCTCTCTATCGCCTTAAAACTGGTGCTGTGAACCCACTCATTTCCTCTCTCTCTCTCCCTGCCCTGGACTCGGACTTAAATCCTAACTTTTGCAGGAAATAACCATCAGCTCTCAATACCTCAGGCAAATGCAATGACTCCTCTTTCATAATGAGTAAAATTTAGTAAATTTAGCCATTTTTAAAGTTGTTGCATACAGCACACAAGGTTGACTAGTTTTGGAAGTGAGAGGGGCATTGTTATCTGATCTGACAGCATGTTTGCACAGCGGTTATGGGCATGCACATTTTGTGCAGAAATCAAATCTTTCTAGCATTGTAGTAAAGGAAATTCGCACTACCTCCCTTCCATTTATTCGGCCACTTCTCCCCACCCAAATGCATCGGTAGCTGTGGGATGGGAACACAACGTCACAACACCCGACTGAGTCGATTCCTCATGGCCACCCAGGTTTGTACATTTTGTTGAACATCGTGGCAGGCATAGCCTGTACAGTAGTCGCTTGCCATGACATCATTAATATGTAAACGCTTGCGTGGTAGGACCGGTAAAATTTACTTCTTTGGGGCCAAAGGCATTCTTTCCTTGTTTACAGTCGTTGGGCTGAGCTCCCCGCGCATGTCTGTGCCATTCTTAGCATGCATGTATCTTCTGAAACGCCTAGCACTTCATTGTGAAAGGTAGGTAACAAACCCGAAGGCGCTGTTTGAATGAAGAGGATGTGCCTACTGCTGACACCGTGGTGGAGCTTCAAGGCGTCTCTGGATGGGTTTTAGGGCCTAGTAGTAAAGGACGGGTGGACCGATTGTGAGGACAGCAAATCGCTTCGGTACATTCGTAGACTGAGGTGTCCCCAGCGCCAAATATCCTCTTTAAAATTTTCCTTTCCACCATATAAATCAGAAAGGAAAAAGGTGGTAAGATGCTATGACCATTTAAGTGTCAACTATTCCACTTGGTTTACATTTTCAAAGACAGGATTATGCTTGAATAGGGTAGCAGACGGTATAGAACACAAGTAGCCATTTTGCATTCACACATTGTCATTCGACAGTAACTGAGCTCTGAAGCTACCCGCTTAAATATCACCTCCTTTTATAAGATCACAAGTGTTTAAAATGACAATGAGAGATTCATAGAGCAGGTCGGCTGTGTTGTCCATTCACTCTGCCACAGCACAGCTGGACTGACAAATAAGACGACGTGACAACCCTACTTGTGCACACTCATTGCTCTAAGTGGAGTTCTTTGATTATCACAACAGCCTATTCATTGACTCCGACTCGGTCTTCAAAAGCACAAGCATTTTTGAACTTTTCATTGGGTAATAAGAGTCACTACGAATGATAAAAGGTGCACCAATCATGGTAGACTGCTACGCTGCAAGGGCTCGTGGCAAGAATCCTCGAAAGGCGTTGCCGCAATGCTGCAATAAAAGCAACGAGAAATTCATGACGTTCTCCAGACTGATATACCTCCATCACGACATGTTGGTGTAGTGCCATTAGCCGCGGCATGCATTCACAAAAGAAAGCAAGCCCTCCGAGGCAGAGAATTTGCTCTGCATGTGACAGTCGCCCGAAGCAGATGGGGCTTTGGGAAGCGGTCCAAACGAAAGTGACTCCATTTAGCGTTATCATTAAAAGCCAATCTTGAAAAATATCATCAGTGAATGGATGTGGTGGGTACGAAATAATCCTCATTATATCTTCAACAACAAGTGAAAGGAAAAACGGATTAAAATCCAATACCGTCGGCTCGTTTGTGTGCGATGTGGAAGGCGTTGGCTGGTTTGCTCCTCCCCTCCGCCTGTCTCCACCTATGGGAATAAAATACTTAATCGCAAGTACTGTTGCTTTGCTTAATTGGTGGCAGTTGATGGATGATTCGGGAGTTAAATGATGCCAATGGAAAGTGCCTTTGGCAGTAGGTTTGGGAAAAATCCAAAAGCAGTGCCACTCTACGTGCTGTCGAAATTTGAAGAAAGCCTTGCATTTTGTGCTAAAATGAGAACCGAGTATGTGAGAGACACAGCCGACGAATTGCAGTAGCGTTATTCTGACAGGGTTACCTGAAGGCTATGACAGACAATGAAACCAAGCGTGTTTTGGCGCACCATTGACTGTTTAGCCCCTGATACAAGTAATGCAATGGAACCACTTGCATATTTTACCATCACTAACTTCGTCAGTCATTTCCTGACTGACTGTCAAGGCACGGAGATTTGTGGTTTGCAAAAGCTACGTGACAGAACGTGGAGCTCTAACGCAACTACAACCGGACAGTCAGTCAGCCAATCAGTCTAATCGCATAAACGCGGCTTGTACTTGCCCACTGAACTAATCCTTCTGCTCCTAACTGATTGGCATGGAACCATGAAAACATCGAAAGAGTTCTTGCATGTAGAGACAGTATGCAAAACAAACACAGACCTCCTGCCTGAGTGTGATCACCACCCCGGGTCGAACTCTTAAATCCATTGGCTCATCCCATCCAAGTCTGCTAGTGTTGCCCTTTGGTTCTGATGTGCTAGGCTCAGGACGCGTCTCCTCTTTCCTACTTCCCTTACCTTCTTCATCCATTTATGAGACCTTTAACAAGAGAGCAGCAAGGGATTAGTAAGTTTCATGAGTGGTCGCAGCAGATTGCGTAGGTTAGGGAAAGTGGTGGAGAAAAGGAGAGTGCAACGAACCGCGTTCGCTCTACTAGAGGCGCTCAATGAACCAACGCTCCAACAAATCTTGCGTGCGCATATATATACATAAACCAAAACATGAAATGCACTCAATCGCAGAGGCTTTTGAAGCACAGTTTGTTAAGACCTGATCAGTGTCCGAAGTAAGCGTGAATGGATGTCGTGAAGAACGCCAATCAGCAAGATTGCGAGCACTCGCCGCTGAGTGAGACCTCTCGGAACGATGTGGATGAGGTCTCGTCACCATCTCGTTGCCATCAGTAGTTCCGTAGCACTTCGTCTGCTGGACCACACCTACGCGGCATTGGCGACATACTAAATACCATGTACCAGCTTGCACCAGCTTGAATCAGCTTAGAGTTGCAGCCTTGATCCGTGGGTGTCCACTCCACTTAACGTCTCATCACCAGCAAGTCGTGGTGCTGCAAAGGCTGATAGCCTCACTTTAGGTCCTTTTGCTGTGGGAAGGAAAGCGTCGAAATGGATGTGTAAGTGGGCTAAGGTGAGAATGTTCAAGGATTCAAACGTGAGCAGTAAGATACGCTAGGCAGTAGATCAGTCCCCAAGGTGCCAGATACCACAGAATACAGGAAGCGATTTTAAGGGACCTATCTAGGTTGTATGTAGTAGCCCTTGCATTTCAAAAATACTCCAACCCTACAAGGTGGTGGTGGTGAATTGCATCCATGTGGGACATTTCATACTTGGATTCGCAGCACTGAACTCCACGTATGTCCTTGCTTCCGCCTGCAGTTCGTGCTGATTAGAAATGGTGGAGAAGTCTTAACCAACTGTGTTCCGCACGTGGAAACAAATTTGTGAGTCTTAAATTGAGTGAAGGCCAAAGTCCCTTCGCGACCTTAGCTTGCGGTAGTTTGATTAGGTGGAAGGACTTGTGCAGTTGGGTCTCTGATTGCCAGGCATCAATCGTTAATTAACCTGCTGTAACAAATGTGTTCCAGACAGTAAAAACGGTTCATAGATTCCATTTCACCACCCTATTAGCTTCACACTAGGCTAGGCTTCCATGTTGTCATCCAATGATACGTTCATTCCCTATCCTCAGGAAAATGCCGAAGATGTGGGAAGTTGGCACAACAGCACGCGACTAGGATGACTTAATCAACGAAAACGTGCAGAGATCGTTCCGAGAGGTAAAACTTGTCTGGTCAGACCCACTATCAAGGCGACCAATGCAACATGAAGACGCGCAACTGCTTCTAGCTTCAATTGTAAGGCGGCTTGTTGTCCATCCTAATAGGACGAATCATTAATGGTGCCAACCCATTTCCACAAGTTAGCCTCTTCCCCACAACAAGAGCTATGTCTTAGATGTTATTCGTTGCGACGGACGTGAGCTCTGAGATATCGCTCTATGCTTTGGGGGAATATCAGATTGCCTAGCTAACGAATACAGAATGCGCCGAGTGTCAACACATCTGCTTGGCGTTCACCAATCCCCCCTTATTATACTAATTTGGATAATTACTGCATTTGTCAATTAAACATTCCCACCAGATTCTATGATCACATCAGCTTGCTAGCCCACTTTTCAAAGGAGGCGATGGTTCTGTTGTCTCTTAGGCATTGCTCCACAATGCAATGTAGTGACGTTTTGCATTGTAGGCGCCGCCACACAGTGCACGGTACTAGGCAAATGTAAGTAGTGGCTCATGATAGGTGTGATTTTGTGAATAAGTCAGCAACGCGCCAAAAAGCGGAGGAGCGTGCAGCCATTTTTTAATCCGCAGACAGGTTGTGTTGGGCTTCTACAATTCGCGAACTTATGGTAATTCTTAACCTGTATTTTCCGGAAAAGTGAAATTTGTACCAAAGCACGTGACAATGTCATACATCACTGCCCATCACGGTTTCGGATGTGATTGGTCAAGCCAGAGTGAAGTAGGCGCATACTGCCGCACGCCAATTGGACGTACAAGAAACTGGCAGGGTTATGGAACGAACGGCCTGCCTAAAGTTGGCCAATCATTGCCCTCAGACATGAAAGTTCATCTCATTCAAAGTACTTGTGCCACGAAACTACTAAAGTGGGAACTTCACCACTCTGATTCATGTAGAAACCTGATGCGAGAATTCATGGTTTTGACTTCCTGTTCTCACGATGCATCATCACTACGCTACGTTTACAAACGGCATTACAGCTGTTGCTTACCAGTGTGTAGGTCATGCCTACTGAAGAGGCGCACACAAGAGGAGAGGTACAACCCTGATGCCATCTCATTTATACGTGCAGGCTTGAACCATCAGCTGAAGGCTTTTTACCGTAATCGGATATCTGCATGTGCTTAATGTAACCTCAATGCCCAAAAAGGAAGCTATGGACATAGGAAACGGACTAATAGTAACATTATTCTTAGATAGCCCACCACTTGATCTACTAGCTAGCAAATTTTGCCATGGATGCGCTTCTCCAGTTGGCAAGTAAAACAGTGACAACTCTACTAGTGGTTGATCCAAGTGCGCCCCAGCTGGATTCATACCTTGGCTAGATTTTCTGTTTCCTCAAGTTAAACTTGAGAAAGGTAAAAGGAAACTCGACATCCCTCACATGAAATAGTCTTGGATTGATGTGTTGCTCTTCTCTACTGATTGCATTCCTTCCGTGCGTATTTTATGGAGTAAGGTGGGGGGACGAGGCTTCATTAATCGTGCAATGCAGAGGAGCCATTAGTTAATGCGTAATTGCAATGAAACACGCCATATCATTTTTATGCATGCAAAATCAAATTGACAGTAGTGGTCCCGTCTGCAGGCCTGAATGAAATGTTCGATTGCTTTAGCACCACCCAGTCGGTACCTCCTTTCCTTTACTTCATTGGCAGGTTGATTCACTGCTCTGTCGGTTGTGAGTATCAAGTCGCATCCTCCTGATCTTGTAAAGGTAGACTTTTGAAGCCCACTATCAATACGAATTTCCAGCAGGCTGATGGACGCATTATGGCATACACGTCGTAGCGGTTGTGTACTCTTCTGAGAAGTCAGCGACCCGAATAATTTACGACAGTAATACTTTAGCAGACCTGATAGACGTACCGTAATTCGTGCAGCGTTAGCGAGAGCAGTTGCTCACTTGAGTGTTTTCAGTTTAAAGGTCAAGTAGGCGAATACTTTACTATTCTCCACTTGCTGTTGCCGACGAGGAGGTGCTTCACATTACTCCTCAGGGCTGCGCATCAAAATGATTTGCCAATCCACTCTTAGTGCCATTCTGATGCCTCAGAGTACAGAGCACTTAGGGAAGTGGGGCTCATTAAGTTCCTCTTAGCCAAGTGAAATCTATTCAGAGTTGGTTGCATCCTCTACAGTCAAGTCTGCATTGTGCCGTTCGAATGGAATGACACAGTTCCGCAATTGACTTGGAGGAAATGTGCACAGATAAGTCATTTTCTCTTGAACAAGATTGGTTTTATATAAATGTGTGTGTATCGGCCCACAGACATCGCTTTGCAGAGTCACTTGCCTGTTCAGATCATACGTGTCCTCATCTTAAGACCGATTTCAATGTCAGCCATCAATGTAGTCGCACAGTCGAGAGGGTACACTGAACGGACCAAAGATTCATCAGAGTCTGTGTTCGGTAAGCCATCATTGTAGGCCAAATTTCGACTTACAGACTATGAGGTCCAGCTGTCCTCAATAACGACAATTGAATGATGTCCACATAACACGCATTAACCATTGTCCATGTCTGCTGACAACCTTTCTCACTCACTTCTGTCTCTGCCGAGTCATTTGACCCACGAGCTCCTCTAATCGCACTGACTTCCTCACCACAATTGAGTTTCCCATTCGTTTTTACTTTCTACAAATATTGCGTGTTCTTCCACATGGATGATGCCTCAATACGTGACACTGGAGGAGGAGAGTAGAAAATACCACCATTCACCAGTTGCGTCAACTTGACAGCAGTTCCGCCAATCACATAAGTGGCAAGTGTTCCCCGTGTGATCAGGTCTCACTTCTCACACTAAACGTGATCTTGCTCTGACATTTTAAGCTGTCTAAGTTAAAGTGATCTTAGGCACATATGGGAGCCGTTAGCAAAGAAGTCATAGTGAACATCGATTCCCCCAGCAGTGTGCAAATGTGTTCACCTATTATTTGCACGAAGGCATCATGACTGATGTTAGAACTGTACACAATTGCTTGCCTACCGAGACTTATATGTACACAATTGCTTGCCTACCGAGACTTATACGGATAGGTCTACTTGTTTAGAAATTCAACATTTAGTTTTAATCCTCTTGCTGACCTCTCGCCTCCCTTCTCTTCTCCTCTTCTCTTCTCTCCTCGCCTCTCCTTTCCTCTCCTCTCATCTGCTCTTCTATGAGACTGAGCACCTAATCACAAGAATAAACCTCAAGAAGGTCATGAAGGCGATGACTTTACAGAGTCAATCCTGTGCTTGGTCACAACCCCAGGCCAATAACTGGTTGATTTGAACAAAGATTTCCATCCATTCCAGTGTCAACTCACTGCATTTGTCAAATAAACAAATTTAAACATTGTGGAATCGCATAATTGCAATCCAACCTAACTATGCGTCTTGTCGCGTACAAAGGCTTGGTTGCAGAATGTTAGCCGCTCTCTAAGCACCGCTACCAGGATACGTTCGTAAATGTGCTTTACTGCTATGAGTCCCGCTTCTTCCAATGCAATGCCTTCATGTCCATTGTCAAGACCTCTCAGTAGATTGAAGCCTAATTTCCATAGGCCTTCATGTCCATTGTCAAGACCTCTCAGTAGATTGAAGCCTAATTTCCATAGGAAAATCTCACTCCCATACACTGCTAATCAGCTGCTTTGGGGAAAATTGAGCGGAGAAGTAAGAACTCTGCATTTATTTGTGCCATGGATGTGCGGCCACTAGTCTACACAATCGCTATAGACGCGAAGGTTGCCTTACTAGCTGTCACTGTCACACAGACACTTGACACGGGACGATGGAGTGTTTCATGTCATGCATGTCCTCTGGTTCTAAACCGTGCATAGATGATTAAGTCTTGGGATGCTAGGACAAGGTCGCTCACATTACTTCACATCACCCAAATGCGAGGGAGCATCCTTGCCTGCGCTGCGCCCTCGTTGGCATTTCCTCCCACCACTGGAAAGCGCTCTTTCGTGCACAACTGCTCCGTCCACTACGTGGTCTTTTGCTACCTACATGGCAATGAGAAATACGTTGGTGGTCAAACTGACTTTGCCCAAATGGTATAAAATAAGCAGACACAATTTACTCGTTGATAAAACAGGATTCAGGACGTTTGTCGCACAACGTGACGCTACTTCACATTCGTCATCTATTTCCATTAAATACAAATAAGTAAGTGTCCAGCCCATATTCCTTACCATGTAAAAAATTGGTAGAAAGGGGCAATGTTACTGTTTCATTATTGTGACCAATTTGCTGATTGCAACGAAGTTTGGTGAAGGCCACGCAGTGCCCGCACTGGGAATTACCACCGCAGTGGTTGACGATACTCCACAGGCGAAGCACTGCGCTCCACCTTGTGTGCACCGATGTCACTGAATGGCGGCAAAGTCCACGACACAGTCCATCTCCTAATTAATTTCACTGAATCCAGTCTAATGATAATTGTGCGATTTGGTAGAAAGGCGGAAGTAACAGCAACTCCAAATCACTGCATAACTAACATTGACAGCTTAATTCAACTCCAACATTAGCACATCTCATCCTTGCATTAGTTTAAACGCATTTGACGGGTACAATGTATGTGGCTAGTGGCATCGCAATTGCTAGGCATAGATGCCATACTCAGTGGATAGCAGCCAAATAGTTGCACAACCAAATGCTGGAAATGACGGTGAGTTCTCAAACTTGTTTAGTTAGATAATGCGAATGGGAGGCGCTTGATGGCTGCAAATGAGCCTGAAGGCCGACTGCGATTTCTGGCAGACACTGTATGTGCTCGCGTCTCCATCACAATGGTCCCATTCTTCCGTGCATCGTATCATGCTTACCTTCAGCGAAAAGCGAGGTCAGTTGCGTGAATCAAGTTGGTGCGTATTTGCACGACTGCGGTGATTTCATCCTTGTAAAGTCATGCATCGGATTCATCTACAGAGACATCAAGCAATGGGTGGTACTATGCATGTTAGGCAGGTGGGAATTGGAATAGCACCATACATATACCTAGTCATTGTCTGACCAGCAAACAGCTCACCAATGATACGGTGGTTGGGAGAGTTGGATGGGTGATCCTCCTCTACCATGTCTGCATTGCTAACCGTGAGGTTGGGCAAAGGCGGATGCTATTCCTGAGCAGCCTCATGGCAACCGAATTGCAGGAATTCGCACGATATTGCAAGGAATCAAAAGCCACCGCTAAATCAACTCATACATCTCGCTGTCAACACGCTGTCTTTTATCACAGTAAACTCACTTGACACAGAGTGGACAAATTCGTAGTTGGCATTGCCACTTGGAGCGTTTGCTAAGTCGTGCGCTTCCCTTAGCCGTCTTAGAGCACAGAGTACGCAAGGGGGTCGATTCTTGATATGAATGCAGGAATCAGCTACATCATCATCATCGATGAGTATATGGTGGTGAAAATGGGTTATGAGTGGTCCCGTGGCTATGAGGCACTACAAAACTTCATTAACGTAGCGATCCCTGCCATAGTGTGTGTGACATTCTGCACCACTTCGAATGTACCAGCTATGATAAACAACACAATATTTGATCCCTGACAATAATTACATGCACCTAGTTACTCATTTGTTGTGCTGAGAATAATATGACAACTGTCATAACACCTCAGTGACGTGAAGGCGTGGAATTGGAATATGTGACGAAAGATCTCCATATTCGTTCATTAGTTTTGCATTGGCACATATTTAGGTTTGGTGTTTCCGCTATGAGGTAAATTTATGCTCTTTCTGCACCCCCTTAACCCTCGTCTCCCACCGTCCATGTCACTTGACAACTAGTCCGTCAATCACACTCACGACTGGTGTTCACCGTGTGGTCACATCTCACTCCTCTTCGTCGTATCAAATGTTCGGCACCTAGTTGAGTGACTCTTGACCCAATTGCCATCACTACTACTGGAGAATTTAACTGTCAGACATCTGCTTGACTTAATACCGCACTAATGAAGGGCTAGATCTACGGCCGTTAAAAGTGCTGACGAAGGGCGGATGTGGGCAGTGGACAGTGACTTGTGGCTACCTCTCCACCTTAAGCTGTGTTGACAGCATTTTTCGTCGAAAGACCCAATGTATTTAAGTCTTGAAGTAATATAATTATCGCGCTGCAACGGCTTCCACGAGCAAAAAGATTACACACACCCACACACACCCCCACTTCACCGTCTCATTCCACATGACAGCGGAAGTCATCAGATCATGCAATGCAGTGTGCTCTGCAGACACAATTATTGCGCATCATGACTTCTTCGCTTACTGCTGGTTCCATGCGTCCGAGATCGCTTTAACTCAGGCAGCTCTTACGGTTAGATAATGATCGCGCTCAGAGACAGTGAGGACAAGCAAGTAGGGAGAAGGATATCTAGTCAAGAGTCGTCCTGCCAAGCGCTGAACATTTGGCACGGTTAGGGGGACTGAGGTGTGACTAAACGGTGAATGCTCGTCACGTGTGTGATTGACGAATCAGCTGTCAATTTAACATGACAGTTGGAGTTCGGAGAATGAAGGATCCTAAGAACAGCACGAATTTAGTTTAAAAGTTTTCAAACAAACTTAAGAGTGTATATTTACGAGCCCAATGCATTGGTGGGGAAGGTCTCTCCTCAGCATGTTTATTGTCACGAGCAGACATCAGTTAGGTGCGTTTAAACAACGGTCACATTGACTACATCGCAATGAACAAGTAAGGGAATGAGCGATTAACAAACAGAGGTGTAATAAATAAAAAAAGAATGTAATGAGTGATATCAAAAGGTGATGTTTTGCTTCCACATTGAACTAATGCTGTGCAGACTGGCAGGCAACTCACCATGCGGAGAGGCGCCACTGTTGTGTGAGGACATGGGCCACCTGAACCAACAGGCAGAAGAGGGAATGTGGGAGGATGTCTGCCAGTCACAACGGTTCACTGCCTCAGTTTTCGTACAACACTAGTGTTTGAAAACTTGCGGGCCATAAATCACTAGGACTACCAGTCCCTTCAAGAGGCGCATTAAGGTAGGACTGGGAATATGGATTGATTCTACGAATGATTTGTGTAACTCAAAGGACAGAAGCTGCGTTGATAGCTCCCCAGGACTGATGGTTTGCGTGCAGGATCTAGTGGTAAAATATCACCACCCTTTTGTAGGCGTATTTCACCTTTCACCTTACTACGATGACACACTGCTGACCGAGCTGGCTTTCTGCTGCTATCAAAAGTTTGAAGTCTGATGTGAATTTATATGAACTACTCTCTGTATATATACTGTTCTAGGTTCAACGTAAGGGATGTTTGATAGATTTTGGAAACAGCCACCTTCAGCCACCTTTACTGCCTTCAGTAGCAAAAAGCTAGTAAGCTGTTTCAAGGGTATGCAATTTAGACACAAAGCTCCTCTGAACTCATTCCGTACTTGGTTTTGCTCACCTTGACATACATTCTGCATGCCACAAATTTGTGCGGATCAATATGGGACGATTTGCACCTCCATATCGCAACCTACTTTCCAAGGGTGAAGGCACTAACATCCCATTTGGAGATACCTACTTCTACTGGACTTTGGAACTTCCATTTAGCTGTAGTGGGAGGTAAGGCACCTTGATTAATTATTTTAACCCTCGCCACTACGGTCAAAATGTTATGCTTTGGGGATCATTCATGTATTTCTTATGTACACAGCGCAACTTCAACTTCACGTTTGCTTTTGTGCTAACGTGCTGCACGATGCTGAAGTTATGCACACAACTCGGTACAAGGTATCATAGCGACCACAAAGGATTGACTAAATGCTTAGTGTTCGGGATGATACTCAGGTGCCAGAAAATGGACAATGATCAGGTATTGGTATCGCAACACTGATTTTAGGTGTGATGGAATGGATGTTGTGGCTCTGCAATTTGTGCCAACAAGTGGGCGGGCCTCGTCGGCCATTGGCAAGCATGTAGCTACCTCTTGCGCTAATCCTAGTCGCAAACGAACAGACACCCCAAGCATACTGTTGCCAATTCATGTAACGGTACTACAATCACTAGTACGAATCTTAACGTGAGCCTCCTTGCAAAGATTTGATGAACAGCACTTTTGAGGATGTCAGCATTGTAATGCACCTGTCAATTTTGTAATCTGCATGCGATGCGGGAAATTCAGTCGCGTTTTATTGTGACCCAGACCTGAGAAATAGGCCACGTTTGCACTCACTTAGCGTTGGTGCTCGGAATTGAAGAAGAATTAACGAAGTGTCAAACCCTTTAATTCGCCCACTTCACACAATTAACCCCACGCAATGGGACAGGACATGGAATGAATGCCTGAGCACATGATATGAAGTGCCCATTGCCAGTGGACAGAATGCAGCCGCACTGAGCTTTATGGGGAGGAGAGACTTCCTTCCAAAGGAGCGCGTCCCCACTCACCCACCTGTCACTCTCCCTCTCCTAGTAACTCGGTCATTCACCGACATTCTGACTCTACGGCAAAGTCTATCATTTGTGAAACGTTAACCGCATCCAGATATTACCTGATAATCTGTGTCAAATTCGATTATTAGTCAAAGGCAATAAGGTAACAATGCACAAACCTTCCCCATTTATATGCCCACCGCACCCACCACAATGACAATAAATTCAGTAGCATGGAGTTCGTGGCCTCAAGAATGGCCAAATTTGTCGCAAAATGACTGAGCCAACAGTGGAACAGAGCTGATGACCCCACAGCCCCAGTAGAAGTATCATGACCACTTTGGGTCAGAGCTGCGTGGTACGTGACATTAGAAGCCATACTGCCATGACAACACAGGATCTGGAGACTGACGTGTGCGATACTAGCTTCCCATCTTCGCAGACCGATTGTTAAGCAAAAGCGCGTGACATTGGCTCTCTGTCAGCATGGCCACACAAATGTCTGCCAAACAACAGATTTCGACACGATAACGGAGCGAATGACCAAGGAACTGCGATTGCCGAATTTCAAGGAGAATGTGATATTGACAGCTAGCAGTGGCTACGATGCTGCCTGAAAATGACTTATTCTGGGAACTTTGTAAAATGCGCATCCATGCGTCTCGCATTCTTAGAAAAAGGACATTGATTCGTAAAAAGTACTTTTCTTAACACAGGGAAAGCAACGTCCTGAGCTGAATTGCTATAATCCAAAGAGGTGAAAACCCAGTATCATGACTATACCTCCCTCTGCCGCATCCCTTACGTTCAGCCAACTGGGAAGACCGATGTGTTGTAATGGAGCAATCGTTGATGCAGTTTCTTTCCTGTCTGCGTCTAGCCTATCCTTGCACTTTCAATGTCGACCCTCCCATCCGCACTAGCACGAATTAGGCTAGTGTTCTACTTGCATGCAAACAATAAACTGCTGAGCTCCAACCGATTTTAGCGTGGTGAGAGGCTTTTCGTTTAAAACTAATAGTTGAAAAGCAAATGCACAATCACCACCTCTTGCAGTAATGTCAATCTTTTGCGTTCGGTGGAAGATCAAGTCCCATGAATTCACCATTTCTATCAGGTAATTCAAACGACATTCATTCTCGCAGCAATTAGACGGGAATGTGTATGATATAAGAAAACATCGGTACATTACCTACATTTTGAAGCAGCTAATCGGCACTCGCAATACCTCTTGCATCCTCCTCAATCAGTAAGCCAAAATGATTAGGTTTAGGAGTTGGCGTCTTTTGGTTGTCTTAAAAATTGCGCTTTGGTGCTCTAACTCCGTATTTTGCTCACAGATTTTGCGACTTTCGGATAAATTTACGCCAATTTACCATTGGCTTGTGCAACTTCCCAACCACCATCCTATGATGGGATAGTGTCGAGGCTGGCCAATCACTGCTCGCGAATGAACGCCCACCCCAACTGAATAAGGCTAGCCCAATAAGGAAGACGATGTATGTTTATAGTGACCAACGGTTCAGAAGACTGTCATTCAGCTCGTTTAGCTGTACAGTTGGGTGGAGGTGAGTGAGCGGTTCGTGTTATGTCTGCGCTATGGCTACATAATGCATTACCATCCCATTATTCCTCTGTGTACGCGACTTCCCATAGTGCAGCGGCTAAACCGTGCGTGCGTGCGTGCGTGCCAAAAGTGCCTTTCAGCGTTATGAGGGCCACACGATTATGCGCGTTCAATTTTGCCAACGTGATTGCTTTTCACTTGGATGATCCATGAGTTACCGCCCAGCGTATTAGCCAACTTCATACATGTTTTATTGCAAATTTCATGCCCAAACAGGCTACTAACCATCACCCTTTGGAAAATGAACACTGAATCGTTTGTAATCTTGTTTGCAGGTAGCAGCAACACATGAACGACGCTAACCACTCCCATCAGCATTATCAAGCTTCAGGCCTTCAAGAGCCAACCGGCCATTCCATAAGCTATACTGCGAGCGCTGACACCGCAGACATCACCCCTGTCGAAGTGAGTTCATCGTCCCACTGCCTTGCTTCAAATTTACTCCTTCTTAACTGCCTGATCCTTTGCAAGCTGCAAGTGCTTGGGAAGAGGAGGGAAATTTGCTTGCTTGTCAGGTTTTTGTTTGCGAGGTGAGAAAGGCGAGATGGCGGCACACAATCACACACGCCNTGCGCACAAACGAGCCGACGGTGTTGGATTTTAATCCGTTTTTCCTTTTTTGCCCATTGCTGAAGATCACACGTGGCTAGGTCGNAGTCCCTTAAAAGAATTGTAGAGATACTTGCAATTCTGGCTAAAGTGCTGGGGCAGGAGTGCTGCAGTTTGGGGACTAAGTTGATGTCTGCATCTACAGTCTGAAGCTAGCTAAACTTGCACTGTTTTGGGCTATCACAACTGACAGGAATGTGTGATTTCGACGCTACTTACTGAAATCCGCCTCATTTAGGCGCCAGTGCAAGCACTATCAACACCGCATCTCTATTCTGCGTCTCTATCTCCAGCGCATCGCGTGCATTCAGTGGAGGTAAAGTCTGATCCCTTTTAAGGCATTCCGTCCCATTCGCATTTGCTCACGCCGAACACTATCACATTTGAAGGAGAGGAGTATGTTACTATGAAGTGGTGATGGCAGGAGGGCACAAAGTTTGCGCAGCATGCGAAACTTCTCATTAAATGCTCTTACTTGCATGCATCGAGGGCAGATTAGGCTACCGAAACTCCATTTGCGCCCTGCTACACTCCCGTCACAATCGAGTAAAATGGGCTTTCGCGCTTAGAAATGGACAATGAACTGTTCGAGTAATGATGACAGCCAACTCACTGTCCAACGGAGGGAAGCTGCTACACCGTGGATTGTTGTGGAGAACTTGTCAGCAGAGTGTATGCCCGTCAAATGTGCACCCTTATATTCTCCCTCCAGCCTTCACCAGTTAGTTTAATTGCCACCTCCTTCAAATGTTCCAGCCAATGTCAATCTATTAATGCCTTGGTTTCTGGCAGTGGTTTCATTTAGCATTCTGACCCTCCTGCAGTAGTAAATGAGTTACGAGTGGATAACCTAGTCGGTTACAGCTTCATACATCATGATCAAATGAATTTCAACCTGTCACCATGCACAGCCAGTAAAGCAAGAAAAATGTGTTGTGCATCGTGTCTTTTGGCACGTTTTAGCTTCCTGCATCGATGACTCCTGCACCCATCGATCCCTCCCTCTCATCATCAGACACGCTCTGTTCCTATCTGTCGGCCGCCACTCCGTCAACAGTGGTGCAGGTGCTTTCCCAACTTCAGTTTTCACATCATTAATGTCCCACATTAACTTAGCTGCCAGCGTTTGCCTGTAGAGATGTTAAAAGCGACTTGAGCTTTCCTCCCCCATGTCTTAATCAACGCATAGGCAGTAGTGCGCAGGGAAGTCAAGTCGGGAGACGTCGACTAGGTGCCATTCGTTCCACCCTATATTTAGCAAAACTCAAACACTAACATGTTGCCAGTTACAGTTTGATTTTGTCATCTTTAGCCTGCTGAGAGAACCTTCCAACATGCTTCCATTCCCTGCCCAACACAGGTACCGTCTTGGCTCTACCCACGTCCGACGACATCTACACCCCTCCCGCCCATTCACACTTTGGTCGCCACACCTGAACCTCAAACCAATCTGGTAATTTCTCATGCTCTCCTATCATGCTCTAGTTCCGACATTTTCCGTGCAGCAGAGATACCGCTCTGCGATTCGAAAGATTGGCTTATCATGTGCCGTGATTCCTGCTTCCCTTGAGCAGGTGCCCATCCCTAACCATCATTCACAATCGAGCTATTCATCTATGCTGTAGCTCCCATGCGTCAGCCCACAGCACTGCAAAGCAAATTCTATCGTTTTAATGAGGATGTTGTTGTCACCGTTTAGCGCACTACAGTGCAAGGACACGACTCCCTGACCCGTGCAGGATTGACGCCTTCCTCGTCATCGGGAACTTCAGTTACGGGAATGCATTTCAGCTCACAAGACTCTCCTTTGCAGACAGACGCTCCCTCTCAATCATTTAGTCAGGTACGTCTTGTTAAGAAAGCGGACTTGGTGCTTCTTCTGTCGTGGGTGAATGCGTATATTATTCACCGCTTAGATTGCATGCCGGCAGCATTTTGGTAGCTACCAATGGGATGCAAGCCGAAGTCAAACGCAGTCGAGGACTGATCCACTCACATCTTACCACTCACCTTCCGTTGACCCACCTCCTCTGCTTAACTCCACATGGGCAATTGCCCAACGAGTGCCTCAGATGCCAAGTATACCCACCCCTCAAAGGCAGTATGCCTTCTCCAATTTCGGGGAAGACAACATTAATCCGGTTCGCCTACATGCAACAATGCCTCCTCCACAACGTGCTGCAGTCCCACCACTGCACCAACAGTGTCGTGACTATCGATGTCAGCAGCCAAGTTCACTTGTGCCAGCAACGGAAACGCTTCCGCAGCAAACACGACAGCCTCCGAACCTGAGTGGGTTTGAGCCCGAGGTCGGAAGTATGCACGACGTGTCACCAAGCTCAGGGCACAGAGGTATGAAACAATCTACGGTACAATTTCTCCACCATTCTGCACTTAGCACTTGCATGCATTTCTTGTTTAATCTCGACGACATGTCAACCAGTCTGGCATAGTGTTGGTATGCCCACAACCGTATATTTAGTTCTCTTCTGGGCAAATTAATTTGTAGGAACGAATTTGGCCCGACTCGGTGACATGGCCATGTTAATATTCCCCATCAACCCATCGACCTCCTCCACACATGCATCGGAGGACAGGTAGAGCATGTGTAGCCAAATGACTCTCCAATGTGATGTCTGTGGGCTTGTTGACCCAATTCCACGTCATGCTGAATTTTTGTAGATCAGGATAAGTATCAGCTCTTGATTTCATTTCGATAGTTCCGATTATCCTGTGCTCTCCTATCTAAGCAACACACCACAGACCCCTCTGCACTAATAACACTGCAAGTCACTCTCACAATCGGAAAGGCGAACACACTGAAGTAAGACGTTCAAAGTCATGACATCGACGCCGGAAAACCCAGGTGAGTGCTAGCATCGCTTCCACCATTGCCATGCGTACACACTCTACCCTCATACTGGAAGTCGGTGCACTAACCTCCTTCCTCTTGAAGACTTATTCCTGTCTGCATAGACCTCGCCAGCCTACACATGCATCGGTCTTGTGATCACCCACCGTTAAGATTTGTTACAAAATTATGAAACGTTTTGTGCTCTTCCTAGTCATCTCCCACTTTCGTTGTCTATTGGTCACGCTAACCTGACAGCTGGCCCGTCAATCACGCATGTGACGAGTGTTCACTACTCAATCACATCCCACCTTGTTGACCGAGCCGAACGTTCAGCTCCTAGTTGAGCAGTGTTTAACTAGTTTCCGTTTCCCTACATGCTTATTTTTCGCTGTTTCTACGCCTGACAATTCTCTAACCGCAAGAGTTGTCTGAGTTGAAGCGATCTTCGAGGTACAGAGCCGACAGTGAGCGAAGAGGTCATGATGAACATCGATTTCATCTGCAGAGTACACTGCATTGCATGACCTGACAACTTACACTGCCATGTGGAGTGAGACGGTGAAGAGGGTGGGTGTAACCTATTCATCCACCGAAGCCGTATCAGCATGGCAATTGTTGGAATTCAAGTCTCAAAGACGTTGGGTCTTGTGACCACAAATGTTGTCAGCACAGCTCAAAATGGAGAGCTGGAGACAAGCGGCAGTCCACTGCGTCCACTCTCCTTCAGCATGCTTCACGTCCATTGCTCTAGCCTTCCATTATTGCATTGTCAAATCATGCATTCGTCTAGTATTTTATTTCTCCAGTGCTGTTGATGCTAAATGGGTCAAGAGTAACTCAACGAGGCGCATCATTTTGCACACTAGCACTTACCATGCGTCTGTAGCAACTCTCAGCATGGGGTTGGCCACAATTTTACGTCAGTTGGATTCCAACAAGAATAACAGACACTGATGCGGGCAAGATGATGTGGATATTTGCGAAGAGGATGCGAGGAACAGAAGCCTTACGGTTAGATTAGCTCATCTCCCGCCCACGTCAAATCCCATTTAATCGTTAAATGGAGAATGCCTCTTACCATTTGTGGTAAGTTTATTTGTTAGAGCACAATTGCTCAAGTCTGACACGAACAGTCACATGTACGAATGAAAGAGTCATGTTGAATACCCTTGTGAATATACATGAGCCGCAATATCGACGTCCACAAAGGAAGCGCTTCCAATGCTTTCTTGGTAATGTCTACGCGTTTTGCTCACTATTACTCTGTTGGCTTTCGCTTCGATGTTTGAATCGACGATTCTTAAACCACAACCGAATTCGCCATCTTTCAACGCCAAGTCGGGTTGCGAGCTCATCACACGTGGCTAGGTCGGGATACATGGTTACTGCAAGCACGGCCTCCAACACCTGTAGCTCTTCCCTTGTGTAATTTCTTCGCTTGCGTCTGAGTGAACTCAGGGCTGAAGTGAATTGAAGAGCATTTGGTAAGATTTAATGGGGA
>LWMK02000094.1:209537-315408 GCA_001693075.2 Taenia saginata
GATTGGTTTGAGGTTCAGGTGTGGCGACCAAAGTGTGAATGGGCGGGAGGGGTGTAGATGTCGTCGGACGTGGGTAGAGCCAAGACGGTACCTGTGTTGGGCAGGGAATGGAAGCATGTTGGAAGGTTCTCTCAGCAGGCTAAAGATGACAAAATCAAACTGTAACTGGCAACATGTTAGTGTTTGAGTTTTGCTAAATATAGGGTGGAACGAATGGCACCTAGTCGACGTCTCCCGACTTGACTTCCCTGCGCACTACTGCCTATGCGTTGATTAAGACATGGGGGAGGAAAGCTCAAGTCGCTTTTAACATCTCTACAGGCAAACGCTGGCAGCTAAGTTAATGTGGGACATTAATGATGTGAAAACAGAAGTTAGGAAAGCACCTGCACCACTGTTGACGGAGTGGCGGCCGACAGATAGGAACAGAGCGTGTCTGATGATGAGAGGGAGGGATCGATGGGTGCAGGAGTCATCGATGCAGGAAGCTAAAACGTGCCAAAAGACACGATGCACAACACATTTTTCTTGCTTTACTGGCTGTGCATGGTGACAGGTTGAAATTCATTTGATCATGATGTATGAAGCTGTAACCGACTAGGTTATCCACTCGTAACTCATTTACTACTGCAGGAGGGTCAGAATGCTAAATGAAACCACTGCCAGAAACCAAGGCATTAATAGATTGACATTGGCTGGAACATTTGAAGGAGATGGCAATTAAAATAACTGGTAAAGGCTGGAGGAGGGAATTATGATTGTGCACAGTTGACGGGCATACACTCTGCTGGCAAGTTCTCCACAGCAATCCACGATGTAGCAGCTTCCCTTCCGTTGGGCGGTAAGTTGGCTGTCATTTCTAAGCGCGAAAGCCCACTTTTGCGTTTCTGACGGGAGTGTGGCTGGGCGCATAAGGAGTTTCGGTTGTCAAATCCTAGTTAGTAAGCTTAGTAATAAAACCTCGCTTGTTGATTGACAATGTTGGCTAAACGGGTTATCAAGATAGTGCCTCATGCTTTTGCATAGACATCGCTATTGAGGCGTTAGTAGAGGCATCATCGAAAGCGCGACGCCTGGTTTAGAGGGATAATCCATATTATCTCATTAAATCTTACCAAATGCTCTGCAATTATCTTTAGCCCTGGGTTCACTCAGACGCAAGCGAAAGTATTACACCAGAGAAGAGCTGCGGGAGTTGGAGTCCGTGTTTGCAGTAACCATGTATGCCGACCTAGCCACGTGTGATCTTCAGCAATGGGCAAAAAAGGAAAAACGGATTAAAATCCAACACCGTCGGCTCGTTTGTGCGCAATGTGGAAGGTGTTGGCTGGTTTGCTCCTCCCCTCCACCTGCCTCCACCTATGGGATTAAAAATGTGGAAGGTGTTGGCTGGTTTGCTCCTCCCCTCCACCTGCCTCCACCTATGGGATTAAAATATTCAATCTCAAGTACTTTTGATTTGCTTAATTGGTAGCAGTCAGTGTCAGTGGAAAATGCGTTCGGCAGTTGGTTTGGGTAAAACTCGAAAGCAGCGCCACTCTACGTGCTGCCCAAGTCAAAGAAAGCCTTTCATTTTATGCTAAAACGAGAACCGCAATGTGAGTGACACAGCCGGGGAATTGCAGTAGCTTCATTCTGACAGGATTTCCTGAAGGCTATGACTGACAATAGAAACAAACGTGTTTTGGCTCACCATTGACTGTTTAGCCCCTGACACAAGTAATGCAATGGAATCACTCGCATATTCTAGCATCACTGACTTCGTCAGTCATTTCCTGACTGACTGTCAAGGCACGGAAATTTGTGGTTTGCAAAAGCTATGTGACAGAACGTGGAGCTCTAACGCAACTACAACCGGACAGTAAGTCAGCCAATCAGTCTAATCGCATAAACGCGGCTTGTACTTGCTAATTGAACTAATTCTTCTGCTCCTAATTGATTGCCATGGAACCATAAAATCATCCAAAGAGTTCTTGCATGCAGAGACAGTATGCAAAACAAGCACAATCCTCCTGCATTAGTGTGATCACCATCCCTGCGTCGAACTCTTAAATCTATTGGCTCATCCCATCCAAGTCTGCTAGTGTTGCCCCTTGTTTCTGATGTGCTAGGCTCAGGACGCGTCTCCTCTTTCTTACTTCCCTTACCTCCTTCATCCATTTATGAGACCTTTAACAAGAGAGCAGCAAGGGATTAGTAAGTTTCATGAGTGGTCGCAGCAGATTGCGTAGGTTAGGGAAAGTGGTGGAGAAAAGGAAAGTGCGACGAACCGCGTTCGCTCTACTAGAGGCGCTCAATGAACCAACGCTCCAACAAATCTTGCATGCGCATATATATACACAAACCAAAACCTGAATTGCACTCAATCCCAGAGGCTTATGAAGCACAGTTTGTTAAGACCTGGTCAGTGTCCGAAGTAGGCGTGAATGGATGTCGTGAAGAACGCCAATCAGCAAGACTGCGAGCACTCGCCGCTGAGTGAGAACTCTCGGAACGATGTGGATGAGGTCTCGTCACCATCTCGTTGCCATCAGTAGGTCCGTGGCATTTCGTCTCCTGCACCACACCTACGCGGCATTGGCGACATACTAAATACCATGTACCAGCTTGCACCAGCTTGAATCAGCTTAGAGTTGCAGCCTTGGTCCGTGGGTGTCCACTCCACTCAACGTCTCATCACCAGCAAGTCGTGGTGCTGCAAAGGCTGATAGCCTCACTTTAGTTTCTTCGGCTGTGGGAAGGAAGGCGTCAAAAATGGATGTGTAAGTGGGCTAAGGTGAGAATGTTCAAGGATTCAAACTTGAGCAGTTAAACACGCTAGGCAGTAAATCAGTCCCCAAGATGTCAGATCCCACAGAATACAGGAAGCGATTTTAAGGGAGTAGCCTTGCAATTCAAAAATACTTCAACCCTACAAGGTGGTGGTGGTGGTGAATTGCATCCATGTGGGACACTTCATCCTTGGCTTCGCAACACTGACCTCCACGAATGTCCTTGCTTCCGCCTGCAGTTCGCACTTATTAGAAATGGTGGAGAAGTCTTAACCAACTGTGTTTCGCACGTGGAAACAAATTTGTGAGTCTTAAATTGAGTGAAGGCCCAAGTCCTTTCAAGACCTTAACTTGCGGTAGTTTGATGAGGTGGAAGGCCTTGTGCAGTTAGGCCTCTGATTGCCAGCCATCAATCGTTAATTAACCTGCTGTAACAAATGTGTTTCTGACATTAAAAACGGCTCGAAGATTCCATTTTACCACCCTATTAGCTTCACACTAGGCTAGGCTTCCACGTTGTCATCCAATGATACGTTCATTCCCTATCCTCAGTAAAACGGCGAGGATGTGGGGTGTTGGCACAACAACACGCGACTAGGATGCCTTAATCAACAAAACACGCGGAGGTCGTTCCGAGAGGTGAAACCTCTTTGGTCAGACCCACTATCAAGGCGACCAATACAACATGAAGACGCGCAACTGTTTTTAGCTTCAATTGTAAGGAGGCTTGTTGTCCATCCTAATAGGACGAATCATCAATGGCGCCACCCCATTTTTACAAGTCAACCTCTTCTTTACCACAAGAACTACGTCTTAGAATTTATTTGTTGAGACGGGCGTTAGCTCTGAGATATCGCCTGATACTTTGGGGGAATATCAAATTGCTTAGCTAACGAATACAGAATACGTCGAGCGTCAACACATCTGCTTGGCGTTGACCATTCTCCCCTTATTATACCAATTCGGATAAGTCCTGCATTTGTCAACTGAATATTCCCACCAGATTCTATGAACACATCAGCTTCTTAGCCCACTTTTTAAAGGAGGCGATGACTCTGTTGTCTCTTAGGTATTGTTCTGCAACGAAATGTAGTGTCGCTTAGCATTGTAGGCGCCACCATGCAGTGCACGGTACTAGGCAAATGTAAGTAGTGGCTCATGAGAAGTGTAATTTTAGTGAATAAGTCAGCAACGCGACGAAAAGCAAGGGGATGTGCAGGCAATTTTAATAGTTAGACAAGTTGTGTTGGGCCCCTGCAATTCGCGAACTTGTGGTAATTCTTTAGCTAAAGTTTCCGAAAACGAGAAATTTGTACCAAAGCAAGTGACAACACCACACATCAATGTCAATCACGGCTTCAGATGTGATTGGTCAAGCCAGAGTGAAGTAGGCGCATACTGCTGCACGACAATCGGGCGAAAAAGATACTAACACGATTATAGAAAGAACGGCCTGCCTAAGGTTGGCCAATCATTGCCCTCGGACATGAGATTCCATCTCATTCAAAGTACTTGTGCCACGAAGATGTCAAAGTGGGAACTTCAACACTCCAACTCATGTCGAAGCCTAATGCGAGAATTCATGGTTTTGACTACCTGTTCTCACGAAAAATCGTCACTGCACTGCGTTTCCAAATGGCATTACAGCTATTGCCTACCAATGTGTAGGTCATGCCTACTGAAGAGGCGCACACAAGAGGAGAGGTACAACCCTGATGTCATCCCATTTGTACGCGCAAGTTTGAATCATCGGCTGAACTCTTTTTGCAGTAGTCGGACTTCTGCATGAGCTTAATGTAGCCTCATCGCCCAAGTGTTAGTTTTAAAGTGAGTGTTCATCCCGAAGAGGAAGCTATGAACATAGGGAGCGGATCCATTAGGTGTAGCTCATTTGCTGTTACATAACGCCATTGTGATCACCTTAATTGCCGAAACTACCTAGTTTTGTTAGTAAGACCTTGGACAGATGAAGTCTCCAAACAATAGTAACACTTGTCCTGAATAACCCACCACTTGATTTACTAGCTAACAAATTTTGCCGTGGATGCGCTTCTCCAGTTAGCAAGTAAAACAGTGGCAACTCTACTAGTGGTTGATCCAAGTGCGCCCCAGCTGGATTCATACCTTGGCTAGATTTCCTGTTTCCTCAAGTTTAATTTGAGAAAGGTAAAGGGAAACTCCACTTCCCTCACATAAAATTAGATTTGGATTAATGTGTCGCTCTTCTCCACCGATTGCATTTCTTCCATATGTTTGTTTTGGAGTGTGGTAGGAGGACGAATCCTCATTAATCGTGCAATGCAGAGGAGCCATTAGTTAATGCGGAACTGCAATGAAACATGCCAAATTACTTTTACGCATGAAAAATCAAATTGACAGTAGTGTTAAACTTAGCAGAAATGGATCGGTGGTCCCGTCTGCAGGCCTGAATGAAATCGTTAATTACTTTGACGCCACTCAGTTGGTACCTCCTTTCCTTTACTTCATTGGCAGGTTGGTTCGCTGCTCTGTCGGTTGTGAGATTCAAGTCGCATCCTCCTGGCCTTTCAAAGAGTGACTATTGAAGCACCCTATCAATGCGAATTGCCAGCAGGCTAATGGACCCATTATAGCACACACGACGCGGCAATTATGCACTCGTCTGAGAAGTCAGCCACTCGAATAATTTACGGTGGCAATAATTTAGCAGGTCTAATAGACGTACCTTAATTCATGCAGCGTTAGCGAGAGCAAGTACTCACTTGAGTGTTTCCAGTTTAAAGGTCGAGTGGGCAAACGCTTTACTATTCTCCACCCACTGTTGCCAATGCTACTTCACATTCGTCATCTATTTCCATTAAATACAAATAAGTAGCTGTGCAGCCCATGTTCCTTACCATATCAAAAAAATGAGAGGAAGGGACAATCTTACTGTTTCATCATTGTGACCAATTCACTGATTGCAAAGAAGTTTGGAGAAGGTCACGCAGTGTCCGCACTGGGAATTACCACCGCAGTGGTTGACGATACTCCACAGGCGAAGCACTCCGCTCCACCTTGTGTGCACCGATGTCAAAAATGGCAGCAAAGCCCACAATACAGTCCATCTTCTAATTAACTAACATTACTGAATCCAGTCTAATGATAATTGTGCGATTCGGTAGAAAGGCGGAAGTAACAGCAACTTCAAATCACTGCATACCTAATCATGACAGCTTGAATCAACTCCTACATTAGCACATCTCATCCTTGCATTTGTTTAAACGCGCCTGACGGGTAAAATGAGTGTGGCTAGTGGCATCACAAGTGCTAGGCATAGATGCTGCACCCAGTGGATAGCAGGTGAAGAGTCGCACAACCAAATGTTAGAAATGAAGATGAGTTCACATACCTGTTTAATTGGATAATGAGAATGGGAGGCGCTTGATGGCTGAGAATGAGTCTGGAGGTCGACTGCGATTTTTGGAAGACACTGCACGTGCTCGCGTCTCCATCACAAAGGCCTCCTTCTTCCGTGCATCGTGTCATGCCCACCTTCAGTAAAAAGCAAGGTCAGTGGCGTAAATCAAGTTGGTGCGCATTTGCACGACTGCGGTGAAATCATCTTTGTAAAGTCAAGCAATGGGTGATAAAACAAGGAAATTGTGCGCCACACACTGCATTGCACTGCGAGAATATCACCGAGGAAAGTTGCTTGAGTGGTATGCATGTTAGGCGGGTGGGAAATTAGAATAGCACTACACTCAAACCTAGCCATTGTCTGACCAACTAACAGCTCACCAATGATACGGTGGTTGGGAGAGTTGGATGGGTGATCCTCCTCTACCATGTCTGCATTGCTAACCGTGAGGTTGGGCAAAGGCGGATGCTATTCCTGAGCAATCTCATGGCAACCGAATTGCAGGAATTCGCACGATATTGCAAGGAATCAAAAGCCACCGCTACCACAATAAACTCACTTGACACAGAGTGGACAAATTTGTAGTTGGCATTGCCACTTGGAGCGTTTGCTAAGTCATGCGCTTCCCTTAGCCGTCTTGCAGCACAGAGTGCACAAGAGGGTTGATTCCTGAAATGAACACAGGAATCAGATACACCATCATACCGATATGCAAATGGTGGTGCGAATGGGTTGTGAGCGCTCCCGTGGCCATGAGGCACTGCAGAACTTCATTAACGTAGCAATCGCTGCCGTAGTGTGTGACATTCTGCACCACTTCGAATGTACCAGGCAAGGATGCACCCTCGCATCTGGGTGATGTAAGTAATACGAGCGACCTTGTCCTAGCATCCCAAGACTTAATCATCTGTCCACGACATAGAACTAGTGGAAATGCATGACATGAAACACTCCATCGTCCCGTGTTAAGTGTCTGTGTGACAGTGGCAGCTAGTAAGGCATCCTTGGCGTCTATGACGATTGTGTAGACTAGTGGCGGTGCTGACATGGTTCAAATAAATGCAGAGTTCTCACTTCTCCACTCAGCTTTCTTAAGAGCAGCTGATTAGCAGTGTATGGGAGTGAGATTTTCCTATGGAAATTCGGCTTCAATCTACTAAGAGGTCTTGACAATGGACATGAAGGCATTGCAGAGGAAGAAGCGGCACTCCTAGCAGTTTTACTTGCCCATTGAAAAAGCGCATCCACGGCAAAATTTGCTAGCTAATAGATCAAGTGGTGGGTTATCTAAGAAAAGTGTTAATGTGTTTCAAGACTTCATCCGTCCAAGGTCCTACTAACGAACTTAAGTAGTTTCGGCATTTTGGGTGATCACAATTGCGTTATGCTACAGCAAATAAGTTACGCATAAACGTTCCGTTCTTTATGTCCATAGCTTCCTCTTCGGGATGAACACTCACTTCAAAACTAACACTTGGGCGATGAGGTTACATTAAGCACATGCAGAAGTCCGATTACTGCGAAAAGCGTTCAGCTGGTGGTTCAAGCCTGCACGTACAAATGAGATGACATCAGGGTTGTACCTCTCCTCTTGTGTGCGCCTCTTCAGTAGGCATGACCTACACACTGGTAAGCAACAGCTGTAATGCCGTTTGTAAACGTAGCGTAGTGATGATGCATCGTGAGAACGGGAAGTCAAAACCATGAATTCTCGCATCAGGTTTCTACATGAATCAGAGTGGTGAAGTTCCCACTTTGGTATCTTCGTGGCACGAGTACTTTGAATGAGATGAAATCCCATGTCCGAGGGCAATGATTGGCCAACTTTAGGCAGGCCGTTTGTCCAATAACCCTGCCAGTTTCTTGTACGTCCAATTGGCGTGCGGCAGTATGCGCCTACTTCACTCTGGCTTAACCAATCACATCTAAAGCCGTGACTGACAGTGATGTGTGGCATTGTCACTTTTTGGAAAAATTTAGCTGAAGCATTACCATAAGTTCGCGGATTGCAGGGGCACACCACAACCTGCCTTATTGTTAAAAATGCTTGCACTCTCCTCCGCTTTTCAGCCCGTTGCTGACTTATTCGCAAAAATTACACTTACCATAAGCCACTAATTAAATTCGTCCAGTACCATGCACTGCGCAGTGAAACTTATAACACAGAAGCACACTATATTGCCTTTCAAAGCAATAACTACGAGTAGAAGATCCGGTTTATTTTTAGGATCCGGTCGAAAATATGCAGTCGCCAAATGCAGGAATTATCCGAATTGGTGTAGTAAGGGGAGATTGGTCGACGCCAAGCAGATGTATTGACGCTCGACGTATTCTGTATTCGTTAGCTAGGCGAATTTGATATTCCCCCAAAGTATCGAGCGATAACGTAGCGTAGTGATGATGCATCGTGAGAACGGGAAGTCAAAACCATGAATTCTCGCATCAGGTTTCTACATGAATCAGAGTGGTGAAGTTCCCACTTTGGTATCTTCGTGGCACGAGTACTTTGAATGAGATGAAATCCCATGTCCGAGGGCAATGATTGGCCAACTTTAGGCAGGCCGTTTGTCCAATAACCCTGCCAGTTTCTTGTACGTCCAATTGGCGTGCGGCAGTATGCGCCTACTTCACTCTGGCTTAACCAATCACATCTAAAGCCGTGACTGACAGTGATGTGTGGCATTGTCACTTTTTGGAAAAATTTAGCTGAAGCATTACCATAAGTTCGCGGATTGCAGGGGCACACCACAACCTGCCTTATTGTTAAAAATGCTTGCACTCTCCTCCGCTTTTCAGCCCGTTGCTGACTTATTCGCAAAAATTACACTTACCATAAGCCACTAATTAAATTCGTCCAGTACCATGCACTGCGCAGTGAAACTTATAACACAGAAGCACACTATATTGCCTTTCAAAGCAATAACTACGAGTAGAAGATCCGGTTTATTTTTAGGATCCGGTCGAAAATATGCAGTCGCCAAATGCAGGAATTATCCGAATTGGTGTAGTAAGGGGAGATTGGTCGACGCCAAGCAGATGTATTGACGCTCGACGTATTCTGTATTCGTTAGCTAGGCGAATTTGATATTCCCCCAAAGTATCGAGCGATAACTCAGAGCTCACGTCCGTCGCTCTTGTGGTGGGGAAGAGGCTGACTTGTGGAAATGGGTTGGCACCATTAATGATTCGTCCTATTAGGATGGACAACAAGCCGCCTTACAATTGAAGCTAGAAGCAGTTGCGCGTCTTCATGTTGCATTGGTCGCCTTGATAGTGGGTCTGACCAAAGAGGTTTTACCTCTCGGAACGATCTCTGCACGTTTTCGTTGATTAAGACATCCTAGTCGCGTGTTGTTGTGCCAACTTCCCACATCTTCGGCGTTTTACTGAGGATAGAGAATGAACGTATCATTGGAGGACAACACGGAAGCCTAGCCTAGTGTGAAGCTAATAGGGTGGTGAAATGGAATCCACGAGCCATTTCTAATGTCGGAAACACATTTGTTATTGCGCGCCTCCAATGGTAAGTGAAATTCATCAGTGCTTATGGCCAAACAAATTTTACTTCTCGGAACAGCCTTTGCAAGTTTTGTTGATCAAGACATCCTAGTCGCGTGATGTTCTACCAACTTTTGCCATTTTAGGCGTTTTACTGAGGATAGGGAAGGATCGTATCATTGGATGACAGCATGGAAGCCTAGCGTGACATCAATAGGGCGGTGAAATGGGCTTTATGAAGCACTGTTAATGGCGGAAACACATTTGTTAATGGAGGGTTAGTTAATGACTGATGCCTAACAATAAGTCACCTAAATGCACAAGGCCTTCCACGCAACCACCACTGCACCACATGCTAAGGTCGCGAAGGGACTTTGGCCTTCACTCAATTTAAGACTCACAAAGTTGTTTCACTTGCGGAACACAGTTCATTAAGACTTCTCCACCATTTCTAATAAGTGCGAGCTGCAGGCGGAAGCAAGGACATTCGTGGAGGTCAGTGTTGCGAATCCAATGATGAAGTGTCCCACATGGATGCAATTCACCACCACCACCTTGTAGGGTTGGAGTATTTTTGAATTGCAAGGGCTACTTCCAAACTTGGCGATTGATTTACTGTCTACCGTATTTTACTGCTCAAGTTTGAATCCTTGAACATTCTCACCTTAGCCCACTTACACATCCATTTCGACGCTTTCCTTCCCACAGCCAAAGGACCTAAAGTGAGGCTATCAGCCTTTGCAGCACCACGACTCGCTGGTGATGAGACGTTGAGTGGAGTGGACACCCACGGACCAAGGCTGCAACTCTAAGCTGATTCAAGCTGGTGCAAGCTGGTACATGGTATTTAGTATGTCGCCAATGCCGCGTAGGTGTGGTCCAGCAGACCAAATGCCACGGACCTACTGATGGCAACGAGATGGTGACGAGACCTCATCCACATCGTTCCGAGAGTTCTCACTCAGCCACGGGTGCTCGCAGTCTTGCTGATTGGCGTTCTTCACGACATCCATTCACGCCTACTTCGGACACTGATCAGGTCTTAACAAACTGTGCTTCAAAAGCCTCTGGGATTGAGTGCAATTCAGGTTTTGGTTTATGTATATATATGCGCATGCAAGATTTGTTGGAGCGTTAGTTCATTGAGCGCCTCTAGTAGAGCGAACGCGGTTCGTCACACTTTCCTTTTCTCCACCACTTTCCCTAACCTGTGCAATCTGCTTCGACCACTCATGAGACATACTAATCCCTTGCTGCTCTCTTGTTAAAGGTCTCATAAATGGATGAAGGAGGTAAGGGAAGTAGGAAAGAGGAGATGCGTCCGGAGCCTAGCACATCAGAAACAAAGGGCAACACTAGCAGACTTGGATGGGATGAGCCAATAGATTTAAGAGTTCGACGCGGCGATGGTGATCACACTCATGCAGGAGGTTTGTGCTTGTTTTGCATACTGTTTCTCAGAGTTTGACCATCACATCTGAACCTCAAACCAATACGGTAATTTCTCATGCTCTCCTACTCATGCTCTAGTTTTGCCATTTTACATAAAGCAGAGATATCGCCTTCCTCGTCATCGGGAACTTCAGTTACGGGAATGCATTTCAGCTCACAAGACTCTCCTTTGCAGACAGACGCTCCCTCTCAATCAGTTAGTCAGGTACGTCTTGTTAAGAAAGCGGACTTGATGCTTCTTCTGTCGTGGTGAATGCGTATACTATTCACCGCTTAGATTGCATGCCGGCAGCATTTTGGAAGCTACCAATGCGATGCAAGCCGAAGTCAAACGCAGTCGAGGACTGATCCACTCACATCTTACCAGTCACCTCCCGTTGACCAGCCTCCTCTATATCACTCCGCATGGCGAACTGTCCAACGAGTGCATCTTATAATAAGAAGGCCTAACCCTCAAAGGCAGTATGCCTCCTCCGATTCCGGAGAAAATAACATCAATTCGGTGCGCATTCATGCAACAATGCCTCCTCCACAACGTGCTGCAGTCCCACCACTGCACCACCAATGTCGTGACCATCGATGTCAGCAGCCAGCAACGGAAACGCTTTCGCAGCAAACACAACAGCCGCCGAACCTGAGTGGTTTTGAGCCCGAGGTTGGAAGTATGCATGACGTGTCACCAAGCTCAGGGCACAGAGGTATGATATAATTTTCGGCACAATTTCTCTACCATTCTGCACTTAGCACTTGCATGCATTTCTTGTTTAGTCTCGGCGGCGTGTCAACAAGCCTGACGTAGTGATTCGTACCCCCACAGCCGCATATTAGGATCTCTTCTAGTTCAGTTAAATAGTAGGGAAGGGAATTCCACTTGGTTTGGTGACATCGGTAATTGTGATCTCCTCATCAACCCATCACAATTTTGCACCCCACCGTGGCGGAATCCCCATTATCACAACATTTGTGTAGTCTGACTTATCTTCCCAACGGAAATGCATTCAAATCCTAGTTAGTAGGCTTAGTAATTAAACCTTGCTTGTTAATGGACAATGTTGGCTAAACAAGAGGTCAAGTTAGTGCATAATGCTTTTGCACAGACATTACTATTGTGGCTTTGGCAGAGTCATTATTTAACTCGCCACGCCTAGTTTAGTGGAATATTCCATAGCTCCCCGTTAAATCTCACCGAATGCTCTGCAATTCGCTTTAGCCCCGGGTTCACTCAGACGCAGGCGAAGAAATTACACAAGAGAAGAGTTGCAGATGTTGGAGGCCGTGTTTGCAGAAACTATGCATCCCGATTCAGCCACGATTAATGAGCTCGCAGCCCGACTTGGCGTTGAAAGATGGCGAATTCGGTTGTGGTTTAAGAATCGTCGATACAAACATCGGAACGAAAGCCAACAGAGCAACAGCGAGCAAAACGCGTAGACATTACCAAGAAAGCATTGGAAGCGCTTCCTTTGTGGACGTCGATATTTCAACCCATATATATTCATAAGAGTATTTAACACAACTCTTTCATTTGTACATGAGACTGTTCGTGTCAGACTTGAGCGATTGTGCTCTGGCAAATAAACTTACCATAAATGGTAAAAGACATTCTCCATTTGACGATTAAATGGGATTTGACGTGGGCGGGAGATAGGCTAATCTAACCGTAAGGCNTAAATGGTAAGAGGCATTCTCCATTTGACGATTAAATGGGATTTGACGTGGGCGGGAGATAGGCTGATCTAACCGTAAGGCTTCTGTTCCTCGCATCCTCTTCGCAAGTATCCGCATCATCTCGCCCGCATCAGTGTCTATTATTCTTGTTGGAATCCAACTGACGTAAAATTGTGGCCAATCCATGCTGAGAATTGCTACAGGCGCATGGTATGTGCTAGTGTGCAAAATGACGCACCTCGTTGAGTTGCTCTTGACACATTTAGCAAAAACAACCCACTAATGGAAGGCTAGAGCAATGGACGTGAAGCCTGCTGAAGGAGAGTGGACGCAGTGGACTGCCGCTTGTCTCCAGCTCTCCATTTTGAGCTGTGCTGACAGCATTTGTGGTCACAAGACCCAACGTCATTGGGACTTGAATTCCAACAATTGTCATGCTGATACGGCTTTGGTGGATGAATAGGTTACAGCCACCCTCTTCACCGTCTCAATCCACATGGCAGTGTAAGTCGTCAGATCATGCGATGCAGTGTACTCTGCAGGCGGAATCGATGTTCAGCATGACTTCCGCTCACTGTCGGCTCTATATCTCGGAGATGGCTTTAACCAAGACAACTATTGCGATTCGAGAATCGTCAAGCGTAGAAACTGCAAGAACAATTAACAAGGGATGTGATTGAGTGGTAAACACTCGTCACATGTGTGATTGACGGACCAGCTGTCAAGTCAGCGTGACCAATAGGGAAGGGAAGTGGGAGGGGACTAGGAATAGCACGAAACGCTTCATAAATTGGTAACAGATCACAAGACCGATGCATGTGTGGAGGAGGTCTTTCCTCAACACCCTTAATTCCATGCGCAGATATCACTTGAGTGTATTTGAACAGCTTTTACGAGTTAAAGCCCGATAAGTGTATTCAATTGATAATGACTGATTTCAGTGTTATCCCAGGTGGTGTTGTGCACCCTCCATTCAACTAAGTTGTTGCAGACTGCGCAACTCACCTTGGGAAAAGCCCTCAATCGTTGCATTTCCAAGTGGGAGGCGCAACGATTGTGTGAGGTCATAGGCTATCTGTATCTACAAGGAAGAGAAGGGAATCCGAAATGATGTCTGCCAACATGCTCAGTCGTAAACGTGCGTTGCGTAGACACCAACCAATTGACACTTCTGGGAGCAACTTAATCTTCTAGTCAATGAGCTTTCACTTGGAGAACAGTGATAGCTCACTGACCTGGTGAGGTGCGGTGTAAACTATGCTACTTTCTTTCCCTCACTCTACCCTCCGTCCGCACCTTAGGGTTCCATATACCCTCAAGCCATGCAAAGCCATCTGAGTTGATGGGTAAAAGCCAGCCAAAATTTAGGAGGACACACACACCACAGTCCGAATACACAAACGGCTGTCAATGGATCAGGGTCCAGAGACGAGGTCAAGTGGAGCATATGTTGCCAAATGACTCTCCAAATTTTTGTATTTTAGGATGCATATCAGCTCCTG
Organism: Taenia saginata; assembly: GCA_001693075.2. Lineage (NCBI taxonomy): Eukaryota > Metazoa > Platyhelminthes > Cestoda > Cyclophyllidea > Taeniidae > Taenia > Taenia saginata. Next base: position 223,808 of record LWMK02000094.1, read on the forward strand.
TTTTCATTTAGAAAATTTCGATTATCCTATACTCTCTTATCTAAGCAACACACCACAGACCCCTCTGCACTATTAACACTGCAAGTCACTCTCACAATCGGAAAGGCGAACACACTGAAGTAAGACGTTCAAAGTCATGGCACCCACGCCGGAAAACCAAGGTGAGTGCTGGCATTGGTCCCACCATTGCCATGCGTACACACACTATCCTCACACTGGAAGTCGGTGCACCAACGTCCATCCTCTTGAAGACTTCCTCCTGTGTGCACAGACCCCGCCAGCCTACGAGACAATTAGTAAGTCTAGCATTCACATGCACTCAGCACACAGGAGCTTCTGAAATGCAATTGCTTCAGGCACGGCAGTTTGACTGGTCTCCATTAGCACAATCTACTACCACTTGTGCAGTTGATCTTTCACGTTTTCTTGTGGAAGTGACCTACATCCTCAAACTGACCACTTATGCAGAAGTGTCCACAATGTCGCCCTATCCTAGCAAAATGGTGGGCTAGTGAATTACAGAGACAACTGCTCTCCCAATGCTGCTTTTAATTACTTCTAGTTAGAGGATCTATGGTGAAGGAGACATGCATGCAAACTCAGCAGCACATCGAGGTTACTGAGTGCCACCTGCTCAAGAGCTATGGCTGTCATTGGAGTGGGTAGTGCCAGTTGTCCCAACCACGACATGGTGTGCCTATGCAGAAAAGTGAGAGAGAAAAGCACAAGAATTGAACAAAGAGAAGCTGCGAGTTGGCAGCAGAGTTCAAAGAGAAGTCACCTCGGTTAGACCGTTGGATGAGGAGGGAAGAGGAGCTGTTCAAGTTGTCTGGGGCTCAGTTGAGATCAGCATTGGGGAGGGAAGAACAGAATGCCCACGGTATTCACCATAGAACGAGGAGCATGAACAAAAGAGGAGGTGTGAATGGAGTGGTGGTTGGGAATATTAAATGGCAAGAATTTGTGAATAAGTAGTTGGTGGAAGGATAACCCATTAACTACTTCTAATTTCCAAGCAGAAATGTCTATGCATTCATGCACTGATTGATTAATCAGTGAAAAAGTAAAACGAATTGCTCATCAAGCTTTGTTCAGATTAAAGTCTGTCGGTCTGGAAATGCGACCCACTGGCAGTGTATCAGATGAGGCTGGAAATCAGTCAGCGTCGTTTGCACTAAACAGTGTGGTTAATAAGGCGATGGCAATGTCGGTGTTGGTCGTCGTGATATCCAATTCTGTGGAGTAGTTGACTAAGGAAGATAAAGCTGCGGAAGGAGACATGTGTGGGAGTTGTATCCAATTAACTGCACACACGGCAGAGCCTCGATTGGGAAGGGTGTCTGGTCCAATAACACATCCTTCAATTCAGAACGCATGGAATGACGCATTGAAATTTGATTAAAGTTCTAATTCAAAGGGAACGAGAATGGCAAGGCTACAACGATATGACGTCGTAGCGCATCCTTCAATAAACTGCCAACAATTCTTCCCTTGCATTAAAACGTTCTCATGTAAGGTGAGGACTTAACACAGTGAATATGAATCGAGCACGTCTGTTCTTTTAATACTAAAGAAACACCGAATTCTTCAATGACTGTTTAACACTTGGCAAGAGCACGATTTGTGCTAGCAGAACTAACTTCCTCAGTCCATTTGCAACTGACGGACTGAATTCCGATACATAACCCTGAGTGGACCCAAACGGTTCCCTTCCACTTTGACGGGATGTACAAAGGATTGCGAGTACTTCGTTATTGACCTGCAACAGACAATGCTGTTGCCTGCAATAATTGTCCACTTGCTGACACTCCGGCAACAACGCCCGTTAATATCCAGTTACACAGAGGTAAAACATGCATATGGCCCCTAATGGAAGGGCTTTTTCCAAGGTGAGTTGAGTGCCAGTCTGCAACAACTTAGTTGAATGGAGGATGTACAACACCACCTGGGATAACACTGAAATCAGTCATTATCAATTGAATACACTTATCGGGCTACAACTTGTAAAAGCTGTTCAAATACACCCAAGTGATATCTGCACGTGGAACTGGTGGCTCAGTCGGTGAAGAATACGGGTTTGTGCGAGGCCCCGAAATCCCTAACTTGGTGCCCCTGCACATCATACCAGTATAGAAAGGCAATTTCACCACATCCATAACCTCCGTAAATCCTTCATATTTCTCCACGTGGTCGTTGGACAGTTGCCCATGTGGAGTTGAGCAGAGGAGGTGGGTTAACGGAAGGCGACTGTTAAGATGTGAGTGGATCAGTCCTCGACTGCGTTTGACTTCGGCTTGCATCGCATTGGTAGCTTCCAATATGCTGCCGGTATGCAATCTAAGCGGTGAATATTATACACATTCATCTACGACAGAAGAAGCATCAAGTCCGCTTTCTTAACAAGACGTACCTGACTAACTGATTGAGAGGGAGCGTCTGTCTGCAAAGGAGAGTCTTGTGAGCTGAAATGCATTCCCGTAACTGAAGTTCCCGATGACGAGGAAGGCGTCAATCCCCCACGGGTGAGGGAGTCGTGTCCTTGCACTACATTGCGCTAAACGGTGACAATAAAATCCCCATTAAAATGATAGAATTTGCTTTGCAGTGATGTGGGCTGAGGCACGGGAGCTGCAGCATGGATGAATAGCTTGATTGTGAATGATGGTTAGGGATGAGCACCTGCTTGAGGGATGCAGGAATCACGGGACATGGTAAGCCAATCTTGCAAATTGCAAAGCGNAACCACGGGACATGATAAGCCAATCTTGCAAATTGCAAAGCGGTATCTCTGCTTTATAAAAAGTGGCAAAGCAAAGGCCTGAGTAGGACAGCATGAGGAATTACCGGATTGGTTTGAGGTTCAGGTGTGGCGACCAAAGTGTGAATGGGCGGGAGGTGTGTAGATGTCGTCGGACGTGGGTAGAGCCAAGACGGTACCTGTGTTGGGCAGGGAATGGAAGCATGTTGGAAGGTTCTCCCAGCAGGCTAAAGATGGCAAAATCAAACCGTAACTGGCAACATGTTGGTTGAGTTTTACTCAATATAGCGTGGAACGAATGGCACTTAGCCGACGTCTCCCGACTTGACTTCCCTACACACTACTGCCTATGCCTTGATTAAGGAGTGGGAGAGGAAATCTCAAGTCGCTTTTAACATCTCTACAGGCAAACGCTGGCAGCTAAGCTAATGTGGGACATTGATGATGTGTAAGCTGAAGTTGGGAAAGTACCTGCATCACTGTTGACGGAGTGGCGACCGACGGATAGGAATGGAGCGTGTCTGATTTTGAGAGGGAGGGATCGATGGGTGCAGGAGTCATCGATGCAGGAAGCTAAAACGTGCCACAAGACACGATGCACGACACATTTTTCTTACTTTACTGGCTGTGGACGGTGACAGGTTAAAATTCATTTGATCTTGGTGTATGAAGCTATAACCGACTAGGTTACCCACTCGTAATTCATTTCTCACTGCAGGAGGGTCAGAATGCTAAATGAAACCATTGTCAGAAACCAAGGCATTGGTAGATAGACACTGGCTGGAGCAATTGAAGGAGATGGCAATTAAAATAACTGGTGAAGGCTGGAGGGAGAATATAAGGGTGTACATTTGACGGGCATACACTCCGCTGACAAGTTCACCGCATCAACCTAAGATCCAGCAGATTCCCGCCCGTTGGACATTTCGTTGGCTGTCATCATTACTCGAACAGTTCATTGCCCATTTCTAAGCGCGAAAGCCCATTTTACTCGATTGTGACGGGAGTGTAGCAGGGCGCAAGAGGTGTTTCGGTAGCCTAATCTGCCCTCGATGCATGCAAGTAAGAGCATTTAATGAGAAGTTTCGCATGCTGCGCAAACTTTGTGCCCTCCTGCCATCACCACTTCATAGTAACATACTCCTCTCCTTCAAATGTGATAGTGTTCGGCGTGAGCAAATGCGAATGGGACGGAATGCCTTAAAAGGGATCAGACTTTACCTCCATTGAATGCAAGCGATGCGCTGGAGATAGAGACGCAGAATAGAGATGCGGTGTTGATAGTGCTTGCACTGGCGCCTAAATGAGGCGGATTTCAGTAAGTAGCGTCGAAATCACACATTCCTGTCAGTTGTGATAGCCCAAAACAGTGCAAGTTTAGCTAGCTTCAGACTGTAGATGCAGACATCAACTTAGTCCCCAAACTGCAGCACTCCTGCCCCAGCACTTTCGCCAGAATTGCAAGTATCTCTACAATTCTTTTAAGGGACCACGGCAAGGTCGCCCCTCACATAATGCTGCATCAGATTAGCAAGATGTTGCAGTTTGTGCCAAGTAGGTCTAAAGTGTCTTTCAAGCTTGCAAGTAGAAAGGTGCTGAAATAGCAGGATGCAATCCATGAGTGGATTACCACGTGAAACGTAGTGTGGGCGTGTGTGATTGTGTGCCGCCATCTCGCCTTTCTCACCTCGCAAACAAAAACCTGACAAGCAAGCAAATTTCCCTCCTCTTCCCAAGCACTTGCAGCTTGCAAAGGATCGGGCAGTTAAGAAGGAGTAAATTTGAAGCAAGGCAGTGGGACGATGAACTCACTTCGACAGGGGTGGTGTCTGCGGTGTCAGCGCTCGCAGCATAGCTTATGGAATGGCCGGTTGGCTCTTGAAGGCCTGAAGCTTGATAATGCTGATGGGAGTGGTTAGCGTCGTTCATGTGTTGCTGCTACCTGCAAACAAGATTACAAACGATTCAGTGTTCATTTTCCAAAGGGTGATGGTTAGTAGCCTGTTTGGGCATGAAATTTGCAATAAAACATGTATGAAATTGGCTAATACGCTGGACGGTAACTCATGGATCATCCAAGTGAAAAGCAATCATGTCGGCAAAATTGAACGCGTATAATCGTGTGGCCCTCATAACGCAGACAGGAAAGAAACTGCATCAACGATTGCTCCATTGCAACACATCGGTCTTCCCAGTTGGCTGAACGTAAGGGATGCGGCAGAGGGAGGTATAGTCATGATACTGGGTTTTCACCTCTTTGGATTATAGCAATTCAGCTCAGGACGTTGCTTTCCCTGTGTTAAGAAAAGTACTTTTTACGAATCAATGTCCTTTTTCTAAGAATGCGAGACGCATGGATGCGCATTTTACAAAGTTCCCAGAATAAGTCATTTTCAGGCAGCATCGTAGCCACTGCTAGCCGTCAATATCACATTCTCCTTGAAATTCGGCAATCGCAGTTCCTTGGTCATTCGCTCCGCTATCGTGTCGAAATCTGTTGTTTGGCAGACATTTGTGTGGCCATGCTGACAGAGAGGCAATGTCACGCACTTTGATTAACAATCGGTCTGCGAAGATGGGAAGCTAGTATCGCACACGTCAGTCTCCAGATCCTGTGTTGTCATGGCAGTATGGCTTCTAATGTCACGTACCACGCAGCTCNGAAGCTAGTATCGCACACGTCAGTCTCCAGATCCTGTGTTGTCATGGCAGTATGGCTTCAAATGTCACGTACCACGCAGCCGTGGCGCAAAGTGGTCATGATACTTCTACTGGGGCTGTGGGGTCATCAGCTCTGTTCCACTGTTGGCTCAGTAATTTTGCGACAAATTTGGCCATTCTTGAGGCCACGAACTCCATGCTACTGAATTTATTGTCATTTTGGTGGGTGCGGTGGGGCATATAAATGGGGAAGGTTTGTGCATTGTCACCTTATTGCCTTTGACTAATAATCGAATTTGACACAGATTATCAGGTAATATCTGGATGCGGTTAACTTTTCACAAATGATAGACTTTGCCGTAGAGTCAGAATGTCGGTGAATGACCGAGATGCTAAGAGAGGGAGAGTGACAGGTGGGTGAGTGGGGACGCGCTCCTTTGGAAGGAAGTCTCTCCTCCACATAAAGCTCAGTGCGGCTGCATTCTGTCCACTGGCAATGGGCACTTCATATCATGTGCTCAGGCATTCATTCCATGTCCTGTCTCATTGTGTGAAGTGGGCGAATTGAAGGGTTTGACACTTCGTTAATTCTTCTTTAATTCCGAGCACCAACGCTAAATGAACGCAAACGTGGCCTATTTCTCAGGTCTGGGTCACAATAAAACGCGACTGAACATATCGCATCGCATGCGGATGACAAAATTGACAGGCGCATTACAATGCCGACATCCTCAAACGTGCTGTTCAGCAAATCTTTGCAAGGAGGCTCACGTTAAGATTCGTATCAGTGATTATAGTACCATTGCATGAATAGGCAACAGTATGTTTGGGGAGTCGGTGCGTTTACGACTAGGTTTAGTGGAACAGGTAGTCCCATGCCTGCCAATGGCCCACGAGGTCCGTCCACTCATATACACAAATTGCAGAGCCACAATTTCCATTCCCTTGCACCTGGAATCGGTGTTGCGATGTCAATGCCTGATCTTTGTCCATTTTCTGGCACCTGAGTATCCTCCCAAACAATACGAGTCTGACAGACAAACTCTCATCTGTTTGTTGAAAATCGGGTAAGGAATTAGTAAATCCTTCGTGGTTCCTATGATACCTTGTGCCAAGTTGTGTGCGCAACTTCAGCATTGTGCAGCGCGTTAGCACAAAAGCGCACGTGGTGCTGAATATGAGCTGTGTACACAGAAAATGAACGAATAATCCCCAAAGCCTAGTCCAAGCTTTGTTGAATGGTTTTAAGCGCATAGCCTTTCGACCGTAGAGACGAGCGCTGAAAACAACTAATCAAGCTATCTTACCTCCCACTGCAGCTAAATGGATGTTGAAACGTCCAGTAGAAGTAGGCATCGCCCAATGGGAGGCTAGTGTCTTTACCCTCGAAAAGTAGGTTGCGATATGGAGGTGCAAACCGTCTCATATTGATCCGCACAAATTTGTAGCATGCAGAATGTATGTCAAGGTGAGCAAAATCAAGTGTTGAATGACTTCAGTCTAGTTTTGTGCCTTAATTGCATACCCTTGAAACAGCTTACTAGCTTCATGATGCTGTAGGCAGTAAAAGTGGCTGATGGTGGCTGTTTCTAAAATCCATCAAACAACTTATACGTTAAATCTAAATAAGTATATACAGGAGAGTAATTCATAGACATCCACAACAGACTTCAAACTTTTAATAGCGGCAGAATGCCAGCTCGGTCAGCAGTGTGTCATCCTAGTCAGGTGAAAGGTTAAATACTCCTACGAAAACGGTGGTGATATTTTACCACCAGGTCCTGTACTCAAACCATCAGTCCTGGGGGAGCTATCAACACAGCTTCTCTTTTTTGGGTTCCACTAATCCTTTGCAGTATCAATCCATGTTCTCAGTTCTACCTGAATGCGCCTCCTGAAGGGACTCGTAGTCCTAGTGATTTATAGCCCACGAGGACGCAAACACTAGTGTTGTAGAACAACTGAGCAGTGAACCGTTGTGGCTGGCAGACATCCTCTCACATTCCCTCTTCTGCCTGTTGGTTCAGGTGGCCCATGACCTCACACAACAGTGGCGCCTTTCCGCATGGTGAGTTGCATGCCAGTCTGCACAGCATTAGTTCAATGTGGACGCAATACATTACCATTCCACACCACCCACTCCATTATTTTTCCATTTTATACACCTCTGTGTTGTTTATCGCTCATTCCCCTTCCTGTCCATTGCGATGCAGTCTATGCGACTGTAGTTTAAACGCACCTAACTGATGTCTGCTCGTGACAATAAACATGCTGAGGAGAGACCTTCCCCACCAATGCATTGGGCTCGTAAATATACACTCTTAAGTTTGTTTGAAAACTTTTAAACTAAATTCGTGCTGTTCTTAGGATCCTTCATTCTCCGAACTCCAACTGTCATGTTAAATTGACAGCTGATTCGTCAATCACACACGTGACGAGCATTCACCGTTTAGTCACACCTCAGTCCCCCTAACCGTGCCAAATGTTCAGCGCTTGGCAGGACGACTCTTGACTAGATATCCTTCTCCCTACTTGCTTGTCCTCACTGTCTCTGAGCGCGATCATTATCTAACCGTAAGAGCTGCCTGAGTTAAAGCGATCTCGGACGCATGGAACCAGCAGTAAGCGAAGAAGTCATGATGCGCAATAATTGTGTCTGCAGAGCACACTGCATTGCATGATCTGATGACTTCCGCTGTCATGTGGAATGAGACGGTGAAGTGGGGGTGTGTGTGGGTGTGTGTAATCTTTTTGCTCGTGGAAGCCGTTGCAGCGCGATAATTATATTACTTCAAGACTTAAATACATTGGGTCTTTCGACGAAAAATGCTGTCAACACAGCTTAAGGTGGAGAGGTAGCCACAAGTCACTGTCCACTGCCCACATCCGCCCTTCGTCAGCACTTTTAATGGCCGTAGATCTAGCCCTTCATTAGTGCGGTATTAAGTCAAGCAGACGTCTGACAGTTAAATTCTCCAGTAGTAGTGATGGCAATTGGGTTAATAGTTACTCAACTGGGTGCCAAACATTTGATACGACTGAGAGGAGTGAGATGTGACCAAACGGTGAGCACTAGTCGTGAGTGTGATTGACGAACTAGTTGTCAAGTGACATGGACGGTGGGAGACGAGGGTTGAAAGGATGCAGAAACAGCACAAATTACTTCTTGGCGCAGGCATTTACTTTAAAATTGTGCAAACGCAGAACTAATGAACGAATATGGAGATTTTTCCTCACCTATACAGACCCCACGCTTTTACGTCACTAAGGTGTTATGACGGTCGTCATCTTACTCACAGCATGACAAATGAGTAACTAGGTGCATGTAATTATTGCCAGGGGTCAAATATTGTGTTGAGAACCACACCTGGTTCATTTAAAATTGTGCAGAATGCCATACACTACGGTAGCGATTGCTACGTTAATGCAATTCTGCAATGCCTCATCCGCTTACCTTGCTGCAAAGCAAACGCATGGAAGAAATGCGATCAGTAGAGAAGAGCAACACATCAATCCAAGACTAATTCATGTAAGAGATGTCGAGTTTCCCTGTACCTTTCTCAAAGTGAACTTGAGGAAACAGGAAATCTAGCCAAGGTATGAATCCAGCTGGGGCGCACTTGGATCAACCACTAGTAGAGTTGCCACTGTTTTACTTGCTAACTGGAGAAGCGCATCCACGGCAAAATTTGTTAGCTAGTAAATCAAGTGGTGGGTTATTCAGGACAAGTGTTACTATTGTTTGGAGACTTCATCTGTCCAAGGTCTTACTAACAAAACTAGGTAGTTTCGGCAATTAAGGTGATCACAATGGCGTTATGTAACAGCAAATGAGCTACACCTAATGGATCCGCTCCCTATGTTCATAGCTTCCTCTTCGGGATGAACACTCACTTTAAAACTAACACTTGGGCGATGAGGCTACATTAAGCTCATGCAGAAGTCCGACTACTGCAAAAAGAGTTCAGCCGATGATTCAAACTTGCGCGTACAAATGGGATGACATCAGGGTTGTACCTCTCCTCTTGTGTGCGCCTCTTCAGTAGGCATGACCTACACATTGGTAGGCAATAGCTGTAATGCCAGTGACGATTTTTCGTGAGAACAGGTAGTCAAAACCATGAATTCTCGCATTAGGCTTCGATATGAGTTGGAGTGTTGAAGTTCCCACTTTGACATCTTCGTGGCACAAGTACTTTGAATGAGATGGAATCTCATGTCCGAGGGCAATGATTGGCCAACCTTAGGCAGGCCGTTCTTTCTATAATCGTGTTAGTATCTTTTTCGCCCGATTGTCGTGCAGCAGTATGCGCCTACTTCACTCTGGCTTGACCAATCACATCTGAAGCCGTGATTGACATTGATGTGTGGTGTTGTCACTTGCTTTGGTACAAATTTCTCGTTTTCGGAAACTTTAGCTAAAGAATTACCACAAGTTCGCGAATTGCAGGGGCCCAACACAACTTGTCTACCTATTAAAATTGCCTGCACATCCCCTTGCTTTTCGTCGCGTTGCTGACTTATTCACTAAAATTACACTTCTCATGAGCCACTACTTACATTTGCCTAGTACCGTGCACTGCATGGTGGCGCCTACAATGCTAAGCGACGCTACATTTCGTTGCAGAACAATACCTAAGAGACAACAGAGTCATCGCCTCCTTTAAAAAGTGGGCTAAGAAGCTGATGTGTTCATAGAATCTGGTGGGAATATTCAGTTGACAAATGCAGGACTTATCCGAATTGGTATAATAAGGGGAGAATGGTCAACGCCAAGCAGATGTGTTGACGCTCGACGTATTCTGTATTCGTTAGCTAAGCAATTTGATATTCCCCCAAAGTATCAGGCGATATCTCAGAGCTCACGTCCGTCGCAACGAATAATTTCTAAGATGCAGCTGTTGTGGTGGGGAAGAGGCTGACTTGTGGAAATGAGGTGGCACCACTAATAATTCGTCTTATTGGGATGGACAACAAGTCACTACACAATTGGAGGTGAAAATAGTTGCACGTCTTCATGCTGTATTGGTCTCCTTGATTGGTGGGTCTGACCAAACAAGTTTTATCTCTCGGAACGACCTCTGCATGTTTTTGTTGATTAAGGCATCCTAGTCGCGTGTTGTTGTGCCAACTTCCCACATCTTCGCCGTCTTACTGAGGATAGGGAATGAGCGAATCATTGGATGACAACGTGGAAGCCTAGCCTAGTGTGAAGCTAATAGGGTGGTGAAATGGAATCTACGAACCGTTTTTAATGTCAGAAACACATTTGTTACAGCAGGTTAATTAACGATTGATGGCTGGCAATCAGAGGCCCAACTGAACAAGTCCTTCCACCTTATCAAACTACCGCAAGCTAAGGTCCTGAAAGGACTTTGGCCTTTACTCAATTTAAGACTCACAAATTTGTTTCCACGTGCGGAACACAGTTGGTTAAGACTTCTCCACCATTTCTAATAAGTGCGAACTGCGGGCGGAAGCAAGGACATTCGTGGAGGTCATTGCTGCGAATCCAAGGATGAAGTGCCTCACATGGTTGCAATTCACCACCACCACTCTGTGGGGTTGGAGTATTTTTGAATTGCAAAGCTACTCTCTCAAAATCGCTTCCTGTATTCTGCGGTACCTGACACCTTGGAAACTCATTTAATGCCTAGCGTATTTTACTGCTCAAGTTTGAATCCTTGAACATTCTCACCTTAGCCCACTTACACATCCATTTCGACGCTTTCCTTCCCACAGCCAAAGGACCTAAAGTGAGGCTATCAGCCTTTTCAGCACCACGACTTGCTGGTGATGGGACGTTGAGTGGAGTGGACACCCACGGATCAAGGCTGCAACTCTAAGCTGATTCAAGCTGGCACATGGTATTTAGTATGTCGCCAATGCCGCGTAGGTGTGGTGCAGGAGACGAAATGCCACGGACCTACTGATGGCAACGAGATGGTGACGAGACCTCATCCACATCGTTCCGAGAGTTCTCACTCAGCCATGAGTGCTCGCAATCTTGCTGATTGGCGTTCTTCACGACATCCATTCACGCCTACTTCGGACACTGATCAGGTCTTAACAAACTGTGCTTCATAAGCCTCTGGGATTGAGTGCATTTCAGGTTTTGGTTTACATATATATGCACATGCAAGATTTGTTGGAGCGTTGATTCATTGAGCGCCTCCAGTAGAGCAAACGCGGTTCGTTGCACTTTCCTTTTCTCCACCACTTTCCCTAACCTACGCAATCTGCTTCGACCACTCATGAGACATACTAAGCCTTTGCTGCTTTCTTATTAAAGGTCTCATAAATGGATGAAGAAGGTAAGGGAAGTAAGAAAGAGGAGATGCGTCCTGAGCCTAGCACATCAAAACCAAAGGGCAGCACCAGCAGACGTCGACCCGGAGGTGGTGGTCACACTCATGCAAGAGGTCTGTGTTTGTTTTTTATACTGTCTCTACATGCAAGAACTCCTTAGATGTTTTCATGGTTCCATGCCAATCAGTTAGGAGCAGAAGGATTAGTTCAGTGGGCAAGTACAAGCCGCTTTTATGCGATTAGACTGATTGGCTGTTTGACTGTTCGGTTGCAGTTGCGTTAGAGCTCCACGTTCTGTCACGTAGCTTTTGCAAACCACAAATTTTCGTGCCTTGGCAGTCAGTCAGGAAATGACTGACGAAGTCAGTAGTGCTAAAATATGCAAGTGGTTCCATTGCATTACTTGTGTCAGGGGCTCAACAGTCAATGATGCGCCAAAACACGCTTGGTTTTATTGTCGGTCATAGTGTTTAGGTAGACGTGTCAGAATGAAGCTACTGCAATTACCCGGCTGTCACTCACTTTCCCGGTTCTTATTTTAGCATAAAATGCAAGGCTTTTTTGACTTTGGCAGCTCGTAGAGTAGCACTGCCTTTGGATTTTACCCAAAACAACTACCAAAGGCACTTTCCATTGGCATCATTTAACTCCCGAATCATCCATCAAGCGCCGCCAATTAAGCAAAGCAAAAGTGCTTGAAATTAAATATTTTATTCCCATAGGTGGAGACAGGCGGAGGGGAGGAGCAAACCAGCCAACACCTTCTACATCGTACACAAACGAGCTGACGGTGTTGGATTTTAACCCTTTTTTCCTTTTACCCATTGTTGAAGATCTTATGAGGACCATTTTGCACCCACCACATCCATTCACTCAGGATATTTTTCAAAATTGGCTTTTAATGAGCACGCTCGAAGGAGCCAATTTCGTTTGGACCGCTTCCCAACATCCCATCTGCTTCGGGCAACTGTCACATGAACATCAAAATCTCTGTCTCGGATGGTTTGCCTTCTTTTGTGAACACATACCGCGGCTAATGGCGGAACACCATCATGTCGTGATGGAGGTATTTTCGTCTAGAGAACGTCATGATTTCTTCATTAATTTTATTGCGAAATTGCGGCAATGCCTTCCAGGAATTCTTGCCACGAACCCTTGCAACTTAGCAGTCTACCAAGATTGGTGCACCTTTTATCGTTCGCTGTGATTCCTATAACCCAATGTTAAAGTTCAAAAAATCCTTGTGTTTTTGAAGACCGAGTCAGGGTCAACGAATAGGCTGCTGTCATAATCGAAGAAATCCACTTCGAGCAATGAGTGTGCACAAGTAGGGTTGTCACGTCGTCTTATTTGTCAGTCCAGCTGTGCTGTGGCAGAGTGAATGGACAACACAGCCGACCTGCTTTATGAATCTCCCATTGTCGTTTTAAGCACTCGTGATCTTATAAACTGAGACAATATCTGAGCGGGAGACCACAGAGCTCAGTTACTGTCGAACGACAATGTGTGAATAGCGAAATGATCTCTGTGCCGCATGTGTGTGGCAGTTGGACTGAATAGGCACTAATTACGTGACAGCACACACAGAGGGAGGGCAAATAGCTGTTCTACCTCACTAATAAGCTCATTTGTTCGCAAGGGGCCTGGTAACAAATCGAAATGTAATGTGATCAGCCTTTAGGAGCAGTGTTGATAATTTGCTAGGTAGAAAATAGTCAACTACCGAAGCATCCTTCCTATTTATCCTTGATTCTACCGATTTTGTTCAAAAACCCAAACTAACCCTCCAATTTTGGAGTAGTTGGACTTAGGTTTTGATGCACTTTGGACGCCACGGATTCACGCCATGCAGAGAAATGCTTCAAGCTCTAGACGGTGCTGGCACTTACATACCTAGGTGTACCATTAACCACTGCAATATCCTAGCTGTTTCCCTTCTCTGCCTCCTATTTTCGAAGTGGGAATGGCGAAGACCGGTTGACGCTTTGTACTGCGTAAGGTAAGAATTTATAGGTTACACAAGATTAGCAAGAAAACCAGAGTCAGCTTTCTCCCCCTCCTCCTCTTCCTCCTCCTCTTCTTCTTCTGCCTTTTGGGAGCGATGATGCCCTCTGAGTCACGATGTTTTTCCACACTCCCCACTTTTCACTGAGTGCGTGTACACTATCTACAAGGAAGTTATTCTCTTGGCAAAGCAATTGTTAAAAGAGGAACCATTAATTTCACTTCTATAAATAGTTGACTTTATAGTATTTCAAAAGATAGGGCGATTTAGTTCTTAATTTGAGACAGAAGGATGCAAAAATGTTTCCTGGTGCATTTACAACTAGGTTTGTCATCCACTAGTACTACTTTGTTTCCACAAGTGATCTGGTCCAGTCCATTACAGCAGAAATTTCTTGAAGTTCATCATCGTCAAGCCAATTATTCCAGTGGGTCTTCAACTCTCGAATACATAATGGCTACTTGTGTTCTATACCATCTGCTACCCTACTCAAGCCAAGTGGAAGAATTGACAATTGGATGGTTACAGCATTTTGAAGAAGATATTTGGCGTTGGGGACTCCTCAGTCTACGGATATACCAAAGCGATTTACTGCCCTAAAATCGATCCACCCATCCTTCACTAAGGGTGGATTCCTTGAAGCTCCACCATGGTGTTGGCAGTAGGCACATCCTCTTCATTCGAACAACGCCTTCGGGTTTGTTAACTACCTTTCACAATGAAATGCTAGGCGTTTCAGAAGACATACTTTCTAAGAATGGCACAGACATGCATGGGAAGCTCAGCACAATGATTGCAAACGTGGAAAGAATACATTCAAATATGAAAGACTAGCCCCAAAGAGGTAAATACTACCAGTCCTACCACGCAGGCATTTACATACTAATGATGCCATGACAAGCGACTACTGCACAGGCTCTGCCTGCCAAGATGTTCAACTAAATGCACAAACCTGGGTGGCCATGAGCTGAGATGTCAGGAATGCGATGCACTACCACAATGTTGATCTTCGCAATTAACGAGATTGAGGAATCGACTCAATTAGGTGTTGTGTCGTTGTGTTCCCATCTCACAGCTACCGATGCATTTAGGTGGGGAGAAGTGGCCGAATAAATGGGAGAAAGGGAGGACGGATTCCCTTTATCAGGATATTCTAAAATTGGCTTTCTGCACAAAATGTGCATGTCCATAACCGTTGTGCAAACGTGCTGTCAGATCAGATAACAATGACCTTCTCAACTCCATAACTAGTCAACTATGTGTGTTGCATGTAACAACTTTAAAAGTGGCTAAATTTACTAATTTGAATTCAATATGAAAGAGGAGTCGTTGAATTTGCTGGAGGCATTAAGATTTGGTGAGCAATTCCTACGAAAGTTACTCAAAAATATTGGGCTTGAAGTCAGAGTCTAGGGTACTGAGTGGGTTCACAGTACCAGTTTAGGCGATAGGGAGGGAGGGAGGGAGGGACTGAAGAAGATTTGCATGAATTCTGAAAGGGTATGTGGGCAATTTATGTTTCGCTTACTCAGCCACACCTAGATGTTAGTATCAGGTAATCTTCAGCCTTTTTTCATTCCTAGGAAAATCTCACCCAAGTAGAGGAGCTGGCTGCAGTTCTGGTGCAACAATTACAAAGGAGGCTAAGCGGTCACCTTTGTTTACCTACTGTCCCACAAGCATTGGTTTAACAGGCTTTATTTAAAGTTTGTATCGGGCACGCAATACTGAGAGGTAGCACTTATTCCCACTCACAATCATGCCAGACTGCAGTCTTGTTTGGGTAATCGTCGCACAGAGGAGCACCCAAGGGCTCAGGTTCCCGAGAGCAGCCCAGAGCTCAAGCAAAAAAATACCTCGAGGCCTCGTATCTTAAATACGCTAACAAAAAAGAGTGAGATTCCTACTTTACTTTAGAAAATTAATGACCGTTATGGCGAGAGGTCTGTTAGTCCTCACGAGTCTTCCTCCTCTTTAAACTTCCCTATTATACAATGGCATTTAGAACCACAACACTGTTAGATGTGATTGCGTATTGCCCGTCTGTTTCAGCGACAAATTTCTGCAATGTGGCACCTTGAAGGAGGCCTAGAATGCAGTAGCGAAGACAAGTGGCTCTCATTCGATTCTGATAGAAAGCCACAGAAAGACGGATGCTTCGTGTTGGAGAAGACGAATTGAAACGAGGAAGTACGCATTGCCGTCAGCAAAGCCAACTAGAGGCCAAAGTGTCACAAACAAATCATTTCTTTCAATTAGATTTATGTGGTGTAAACGTGAGTTTCAAACCCAAGAGTTCGATAAAGCTAGAAGTCACATGACCGTTGGGGTTCGGAGAAGGAGGGATCCTAGCAATAGCGCAAAGTTAGATTACAAGTTTTCAAACAAACTTAAGAGTGTGTATTCACGAGCCCAATGCTTTGGTGGGGAAGGTCTCTCCTCAGCATATTTATTGTCACGTGCAGACATCACTTGAATGTATTCAAACAACAGCCGCATTGACTGCATCGCGATGAACAAGTAAGGGGATAAGCGATCAGCAACCAGAGGCGTAATAAATGGAGAAATGAATAGAATGAGTGGTGCGAAAGGTGATGTATTGCTTCCACATTAAACTCAGGCGGTGCAGACTGGCATGAAACTCGCCATGCGGAAAGGCGCTACTGTTGTGTGAGGTCATGGGCTACCTGAACCAACAGGCAGAAAAGGGAATGTGAGAGGTTGCGTGCCTCTGATTGTAGGGCATTGATCATTAATTGATCTGTCATTAACAAATGTGTTCCCGCCATTAACAATGCGCATGAAATGCATTTCACTGCTCTATTAGTGTCATCCTAGGCTTCCGTGTTGCCATTCTAATGATACGATCCTTTCCTGTCCTCAGTAAAACGCCGAAAAAGGGGAAAAGTTGGCAGAACAAGACGCAACTAGGATGTCTTGATCCATATTACTTGCGGAGGCTGTTCCGAGAGGTAAAACTTGTTTGGTCAAGAGCACCAATGAGGTTCACTAGTCATTGAAGACGTTCAACTATTTTTAGCCTCAATTGTGTGGTGACTTGTTGTCCATCCTAATAGGACAAATCATCAATGGTGCCAACCCATTTCCACAAGTCAACCTCTTCCCCACCACAAGAGCTACGTCTTCGAAGTTATTCGTTGCGACGGACGTGAGCTCTGAGATATCGCTCGATACTTTGGGGGAATATCAAATTGCTTAGCTAACGAATACAGAATACGCTGAGCGTCAACACATTTGCTTGGCGTTGACCATTCTCCCCTTATTATACCAATTTAGATAATTCCTGCATTTGTTTACTGTATATTTTTGACCAGATCCCAAATATCCATATCAGAATTTCAACTTACTTCTTGTAGAGAGAAAATGATCCTGCTGTCTCTTAGTTATTGCTTTGAAAGGCAATACAGTGTGCTTCAGTGTTGCAGGCCTCACTGCCCGGTGCATGGTACTGGGCGAATATAAGTAGAGGGTCATGATAGTTGTGTTTTTTGTGAATAAGTCAGCAACGAGTCGAAATGCGAGGGGATGTGTAGGCAATTTTAGTAATTGACAGGTTGCGGTGTAATGACCGGAGGTCTGTTGGTCATCACAATTCTTCTTCTTCTTTGGACTTGTCTGTTATATAATGGCATTTAGAACTACAAAACTACTGGAGGTGATTCCACATTCCCCGTCTGTTTCAGAAACAAATTTTTGACGTGTAACACCTTGTGAAAGACAAAGAATGCGGTAGCGAAGACAAGTGGCTCTCATTTGATTTTGATAGTAAATCACAGAAAGACCGATGCTTCGTGTTGGAGAAGACGAATGAAAACGAGGAATTAAGTATTGTTGTCACCAAAGCCAACGAGAGTTTAAAGTGTCGGAAACAAATCATTTTTTTCAATTAAAATTAGTTGGTGTAAACATGAGTTTTATACCGAAGAGTTTGATAAGGATAGAAGTCACTGGCCCCTGTCGAGGTATCGCTCTCCTACCCCACACAACCTCCATTCCTTGCACGCATTTTATAAAACTAGTCTGCTCAATGTTCTTTTACTCTAACCAATCTGCTCGTTACGGACGTCTTATTATTGAACGAAGTCTGCAGATATACCTATGGTGACCACTTTATACACCCACTGACACTTAAGTTAGCAATACAGGACACATCTCTCTAACTTCAGTCACGATGAAGAAATACGTGGATTGTTTGTTTTGCAACATTTCCGCTTCCTGTGCAAATGACTGCTGCTACTCAGATCTATCCCGCTCCTATCCAGCATTGTGTCAATTTCGCCCTTTCATACCAACCACCACTCCAATGCAAACGACTATCGACAGCTCCTACACACTCACTTCTCAACTCATTGGCCATGAAAGCAGCATTTTATTGTGCTTTGGCGAATCCTTCCGTCCTCTCAATCAAGCTTTAGATTTGAATGCACCATAGATGACACCTACACCTCAAAAGCATGCACTAATTCACTGCTAGATCTGCTGCTCAATTTCATGTCCCTACCCTTGCAAAAGTCAGCACCGAAACAAAATGCGCCCATTGATCAAGTGGAGGTTTGTTTGTCAGCTGTCAAGACAACAGCACATGGTCATGGTCTTCTGGGGTTAGGAATGTGTGTACATTCTCCATCATTAACTACTATGATTCCGGGAATCAAATTAAATCCTCTGGGTGCCACATTGCACTCAAGAGGTTAGTCCACTTAGCGTCGATAGAGCTCCTTAGACTGTTCCTCATGTGTGTGGTGATGATTGTAATACTTTGTTTGTTTGAACTGACGGTTTTGNCACAGAATAGATCGGCCACCTAAGCTGAATTTTGGTTAGATTGTATGAATGAGTTGAGACGTGGATTGACAGGGCTACCTAGTCGATTACGCATGCCTCACACTCAGTGGCGCTTTCATAAGTTGCCATTGGGTCAACCTCAATAATCTAATTTGGTCCCCATGATCTAGCCGGAGCAACTCCACGCCATGTAAATAGTGGCCTTCACTTCTTCTTCTCAGCCATTAGGGTTCACGGCGTACACGCAGGAACTAGGTCCGATAAAGTCCTCGAAATGAAGGGGTGGGGGTCCACTTGTCTACTCCTCCTTTCCCACTCCCAGCTCCAATGCGNAGGCCGAGATCGACGTCCAGCTTCAACACCTCCCTCGCCCTCGTGTTCGACAGGGAGGGAAGCTATTAACAACTGAAGCGGCACTAGCCGTGAACTCCAANTAGATTGTATGAATGAGTTGAGACGTGGATTGACAGGGCTACCTAGTCGATTACGCATGCCTCACACTCAGTGGCGCTTTCATAAGTTGCCATTGGGTCAACCTCAATAATCTAATTTGGTCCCCATGATCTAGCCGGAGCAACTCCACGCCATGTAAATAGTGGCCTTCACTTCTTCTTCTCAGCCATTAGGGTTCACGGCGTACACGCAGGAACTAGGTCCGATAAAGTCCTCGAAATGAAGGGGTGGGGGTCCACTTGTCTACTCCTCCTTTCCCACTCCCAGCTCCAATGCGTCTTTGGTGAGTGTCTCCTTCGTCCCACACTGCGCTCCATATGCTCTTAGGTACTGCATCTTGCATTATTTCCCATCGTGCGTGTTTTATGCATTTGACTCACCCGATAAAGGGGAGTAAAAGTCGCCTGAACTTCATTTCCCAGGCTTTATTTTTCACTTTAGTGCCACGCAAACGTCTTGTTTCTATATCTTCCTTACATTTCACCTTCCTTTATCCCCTTGAATCGAGTATTAAGTCGCTCCTGCCTCCACCTCCTCCTGCATCCTCTCAATAAGTTACCTTTATCCGCCTACCAGTCTCATCTTTGACTATAAAATGATTAAATGATGCAGAGATACATGACCTAGACCAGACCGACACAGACTAGCCTGACTGTGGTTAAGTCCCTCCTCCCTGTTTGCATAGAAATCCTACTGCTGGCACTCGTAAATATATAGAAAAATACCTAAATACATCAAGTCGCATGCAGTCACTGGTAGGTTATTATTAAGGATTATATGTAAGCCGGTTAAGTAGGTACAATATATATGCCACATATAAAGAAATCATACACTACATGAGCATATTAACATATTTGGCTTTAGAGAACAGCAAATTGGCAGCTAGTGGTGTCCACTTTTGATGTCAGACAACTCATTGCGCTAACTAACCTCACTCATCAACTTTAAGATAATCAGCTTTCCGTTGTTAGTCCACAATGTTTGTGCAATGCGCTCAGTTGTCGAAACGCACTCGATGTTAATGTGGCATTGATGGAGGGAACGGGTAAATTTAGTAATAGTTTATATGAGACATGACCGCTCATCAGAATGCCATTGATGATGATAATGCAGGTGGCTGGAGCATCGAGTAACGGTGGTTGGAGCACTAGTAGTCAAGAGACGAATATGGACAGTAGAAAGGGATGGGAAGTGGCCACCTGTCAAATATTCACTGCAGGCACGACTATCAACTCACTTCACCACTGTACAAATGCTTAAGCCTGGTTCCCAGTGACCTGCGATCCAGTCAGCCAGAGTAATCAGTATGCAAGCATTTTAATACACACTTGCTGGCGTGGGGATGATGATGAGTGAGTCAGAACTACGGAATTATGGGTAAAGCTGGGTTAAAGGGTACTGTGGTAAGGAGATAGGAACTCGGTATGTGGTGCTTTACAAGTCGTGTTCATGGTTTTCCTAATTGGCAGCACAATTCTAGTCTGTTTACGTGTCATGTTGAGCTATCAGATCTACGAATTCAAACATGCAAGTTTGTGACATCACAGAAGGTTGAAGAACTAGGCAGTGTAAAAAAAACTTCAAGGGAACAGGAATTGTAAGGGTTTTTGATATCGTTACTACTCTATATGCCGATTTAGGCGTACTGGTAAGTGGATGCCTCATTCACCTACACCGTTCAATTTTGGTGGGTTGACAGGGGCAGTTAGTGGAGGATTTGAGTGTAAAGAGAGTCGGATGAGTAGAGGTTAGTATGTGGTGGTAGCTGCAGGACGATATCACGTAAGCACGAGATATGACAAGGCAGAAGCGACACTACTCGTCGTGACACCCTCAACATGAGGAGGCGGAGTGTGGAAAGTGAAATAGAGGTGTGCGTTAATTTTGCCTTTTGAGTGAAAAATACTCTGAGAATTCGTGTCTACGCCGTGTGAATGGGTGGCATAACTCATTCCTCTACCAACTACCATGTTCGGCTCAGCCTTCCCCTTGTAGATATTGCAAGCACTAATCAGAATAACTTGGACCACTGGGTCCAGTGGTGAATGGTGAGCACGTCAACCTTTGCACTGAATTTCTTACTGCTGTGTATATTTTCTTACCTCAACTTACGTTTCGTTCATGTCCCAAATGCAAAGAATCTCAAATGTATCACTGTCTTGTCAAATATAACTACCAAAAACCAAGGAACCTTTCAGAAGAAGTCACAAATCAGTAGAAAAGCAATACTCCCTTTTGCATTTGTAGGTCTTTACTTACAGTCACACTGAACAGATCCCGACTTAAACAGCACTTCCTCTTACGCTCGTCATATAATAAAATAGAGCAGTGGAGGTTATAATGGATGCTGATTTGGTATTTGATTGTGTGTTAGCACACAAACATGTGTGCATTTAGAAATAAGCATAACATAAAGTGTCCGTAGTCAGTGATTTCAACGCGGAAAAAGTGGTTTTGACTTGTATCCAACAAATGGACGATTATTCGACAATTGGTTTGTTGGATTGGAAGATCACTAAAGCACCAAAAGTAAGTTCGACAATGGCAAGTCGCTCTACAGGCTGGGTTTTGAAGTTCTTGTTGATGTTTACCATGAGAGAAATTGAGTCCACTCTGTGGGTGGCCAAAGCAGCCATTAGGTGGGGGATGCATTCGAATGCAGGCATCACCATCATCTACAAAGAAATACGTGGCATATGTATGTAGTTCTGGCTGCAAACCTCTGCTTCCTTCCCTGCTGAAATAAATTGCCATTCTCACTACGTAAGTAAAGGCTCTAAGGCCCTCAATCGGCTGTCATAAACGATCAAGTAGTTATGCACTTTTTTTGCAATACAAGTGCGTCCCTACTTAATGCTCTCAAGTAGGGTCACAAGTCATTGCTTGTTATTTCGAGACGCGTCTCAACACTAATTGTGTGGATTCAAACACCTTGGGCAGGTCTCCACCTGTCTCGTCCCCCCCATCCTTAGTATGACTTGCAATAAATAATTTGATTGGGAAAGAAAAATGGATGCTGTTTCGTCGGGAGCGGATATGAGTTCGAGGTCCGCACCCGTCTCCGTGGCCCACTAGGGGTAATGGCACGTGTCAAATTTATTGTGTGTGGTTATTGGGAAATGATACCCAAGTTCATGTTGATCCAAGGGTCCACCACAACCAACTTAGGCAGTGTTTTTATACAATACTAATGGCCATTTAGCAGACTCTTTCGCACAGGTAGTTCAAGGCATTGAAATAAGGACCCCATGTAATTTCTAAAAGAAGTTTCTGCATTGTGTAGGACCGAAGTGTCTTTTGAAAACTCGATGAAGTTATCCGAAGACGAATAATTTGATCATCTTTTGCCCACAAACGTCTATAAGAATATTCAAAATAGATTCGTTTAATAACGTCAAGGCTTCATGTTGATACATACAGTCCCAAACATGCCTTTCTGTTCAACTCTGTAAAAGTTTGTACCTGAATTTTTCATTTCTAAGCCTTCTAAAGGTACTTATCTCACTTAAAATACACAATCCCTTCTCTATGGCCATAAGACTTGTCCAAGCTGACCATGCACCATCTCTGTACTCGATGCGTCGACCAGTAGAGACATCCCCTCCGATGTCGCTGTCAGTTGTCACTCACTCGTTTTGTGGCCTTTTTGGGATTTATAAAACTGCTTCACATACTAATGAGTTGTGAAAGTTACGTTCTGTCCCTCTAACATTGACCTTTTCAATATAATTGTCAGCGAAGTATTTATTAATAGAACAAAAAATTTGAATTCTTAAACACTTATTTGCATTCAAAATGTCCATCCAAAATGCTGAAAATGTCAGAGTTAAGATAGGACAAAACCATAAAAAAGACAGAGAAATAGGAAAAAATGAGCACAAAAAGCTTAAAATATCTAAAAAGCATGAAGCATGGGGTTCCTTTGTTTCACCTGCTTTTTCAAACACTGACACACAACACCCTAGCTGCTGTCTTCACTCAAACATGATCGCGCACGTGCCGTCGCCTCGAGAGTGCCCATCGGGACTCGTGCGGTCACCACACATGTCCCACTTCCCAATTGATAAATGCATTCCCTTTATCCCCCATAAATTAGAATGCGGGAACCGGGGGGAGGGGATCTGCCTGAGGTCTGTTCCAATCGCCTTAGCCCATGTAACTGGTGTGAAAATGCGTATCCCATTGATGGAGGCTTCAAAGTGCCCTTGTCTGAGATTATTAAATAAGGATACTCTGAAAGAACAACAAACTATGAATCAGCTATTAAGAGGGCTGGCGATCCTAGTGGCTAAAATTGAGGCATAATCGTTCCGTTCCCTATGTCCATAGCTTCCTCTTCGGGGTGAATACTTACTTTGAAATAACGCTTAGGCTACGACGTTACATTAAGCACATGCAGAATTCTGATTACTACAAAAAGCGTTCAGCTGACTGTTCAAACTTGCACATACAAATGAGATTGCCTAAGGATTGTACCTCTCCTCTTGTTTGCGCCTCTTCAGTAGGCATGACCTACACACTGGTAGGCAATAGCTGTAATGCCGTTTGGAAACGTAGCGTAGTGATGATGCATCGTGAGAACAGGTAGTCAAAACCATGATTTCTCGCATTAGGCTTATACATGAATGGGAGTGGTGAAGATCCCACTTTAGTAGCTTCGTGGCACGAGTACTTCGAATGAGATGGAATCTTATGTCCGAGGGCAATGATTGGCAACCTTAGGCAGGCCGCTCGTTCCATAACCCTGCCAGTTTCTTTTACATCCAATTGGCGTGCGGCGGTATGCGCCTACTTTACTCCGGCTTAACCAATCACGCCTGAAGCCGTAATGGGCAGTGATATGTGGCATTGTCACGTGCTTTGGTACGAATTTCACTTTTTCGGAAACTTTAGCTAAAGAATTACCATAAGTTCGCGGATCGCAGGGGCACACCACAACCTGCCTAATTATTAAAAAAATGCATGCACACTCCCTCGCTTTTCAGTTCGTTGCTGACTTATTCACTTAAATCACACTTATCATGACCCTCTACTTATATTCGTCCAGTACCATGCACTAAGAGACAACAGAACCACCGCCTACTTTAAGAAGTGGGCTAAAAAGTTGATGTGTTCATTGAATCTGGTGGAAAATATTCAGTCGACAAACGCAGGAGTTATCTAAATCGGTATAATAAGGGGAGATTGGTCGACGCCAAGCAGATGTGTTGACGCTCGATGTATTGTGTATTCTTTAGCTAGGCAATTTGATATTCCCCCAAAGTATCGGGCGATATCTCAGAGCTCACGTCCGTCTCAACGAATAACTTTCAAGATGTAGCTCTTGTGGTGGGGAAGGGGTTGACTTGCGGAAATGAGTTGGCACCATTGATGAATCGTCTTATTTGGATTGACAACAAGCCTCCTTACAATTGAAGCTAAAAAAAGCTGCGCGTCTTCATGTTGTATTGGTCTCCTTGAATGTGGGTCTAACTAAGCAAGTTTTACCTCTCAGAACAGCCTCTGCGAGTTTTGTTGATCAAGACATCATAGTTGCGTGTTGTTGCGTCAACTTTCCACCTGTTCGACTTTTTACTCAGGATAGAGAAGAAATGTATCATTGGATACAATATGGAAGCTTAACATAATGCAAATAAGATGACGAAATGGAATTCACGGTCATTTTTAATGTCAGGAACACATTTGTTAATAGCAGGTTAATTAATGATCAATGCCTAACAATCAGTCGCCTACCTGCACAAGGCCTTCCACCTAACCACCACTGCACCACATGCTAAGGTCGTGAAGGGACTTTGGTTTTCACCCAATTTAAAATTCACAAATTTGAGTCCACTTGCGGAACACAGTTCGTTAAGGCTTCTCCACCATTTCTAATAAGCACGAACTGCAGGCGGAAGCAAGGACATTCGTGGAGGTCAGTGTTGCGAATCCAAGGATGAAGTGTTCCACATGGTTGCAATTCACCACCACCTTATAGGGTGGGAGTGTTTTTTGAATTGCAAAGCTGATTTGAGCTAGTTTATGGCATTTATTATATCATCAATGCTTTCGGTGCCAAAATGTTTAAATGTGAACACAATCTATCACAACCTTTTACTCCACAACAATGTAAATGTGGTCCAGGAAGCAAAACCGTCACGGACCTACTGATGAATACAAGAAGATGGCGAGACCCCATCCATCTATATTTAACATTTTGTTCAGTGTGGAACATTGTCAAAGAGAACAACACTTGGCGTTTAATAATCTAGCAATATCTGTAGGGCATATGCATGATTTTCTACATGAGGTTTTTCTAAGATTTCTCACTCAGCTGCGAGTGTCTGCTGATTGGAGTTCTTCATGACACCTATTCCGGTTTACTTCGGACACTGATCAGGCCTAAAAAACGCATTTTAAACGCCTCTAGACCTGAGTAGGTTTCAGGTTTTGATTCGTATATGCATATATATACATACAAGTTTTGCTGGAGTATCGGTTCATTGAGCGCCTCTAGTAGAGCGAACGCGGTTCGTCGCACTTTCCTTTTCTCCGCCACTTTCCTTAACCTGTGCAATCTGTTGCGACCACTCATGTGACTTACTAATCCCTTGCCACTCTCTTACTAGGGATCCCATAAATGGATGAAGAAGGTAAGGGAAGTAGGAAAGAGGAGGTGCGTCCTGAGCCTAGCACATCAGAACCAAAGGGCAACACCAGCAGACTTCGATGTCATGAGCCGGTGGATGGTGGTCACACTCAGGCAGGAGGTTTGTGTTTGCCTTATTTACTCTCTGTATGCGAGACCTCTTTCGGTGCTGTTATGATTCCATGCCAATCAATTGGGATCAGAACGAATAGTCAATTGAGTGGGCACTGACCACATTTGTGCAATCAGACTGACTGGCTGATTAAAAATGTCCAGGTGTAGTACCGCCAGAATCCAAGGGTCAGCCACGTAGCTTTTGCGAACAACAGCATTTCGTGCGTTGAGAGTCGGTAAGGATTTGACTGACGGCTCCAGTAGCACTGAAGCACAAGTGTCTCCATTCCCTTACTTGCACCAAGGCTGAGCAGCCAATGGGGTGTCAAAGCATGCTTGATTTTATCGTCATGCACAACCTTCGAGAATATCCCGTTGACATAGGCAATTACGCTCCTTTTCCAGATAACATAGCGAATGTAATAGCCAGATGTGTGAGATGTTGTTTGTCAGGTCGACTTTTATCTGACGGTAGCTTACAATCCCTTGACTGCATCACTCACTTTCCTGGCCTTCGTTTTAACATAAACCGCAAAGCTTTTTTGACCTCGACAGAACGGATAATGACACTGCCAAAAGTTCTATCCAAACTAACAGTCAAGTGCTTCGAAAGGAGATCTGAATTCCTCCTAAATGCCACAGGAAAGTTGTCGGCGTGCTCTAGGTTGATTGCAGATTTTTGAGAATAGGCATTGTGCATTGATACCAATTAACCCCTGTACTGCCCACCAGTTGCCAACCAATCAAGCAAAGCAAAATCATTTGAAATTAAATATTTTGTTCTCACAGTTAGGGGCAGGTGCACGGAGGAAATAAGCCAGATGACACCTTCCACATCGCGCATAAACGAGCCGACTGTATTGGATTTCGATCCGTTTTCTACTCTACACACTGTTGAGGATCTTCTACGGGCCATCTTGCACCCACCAGATCCATTCACTAATGATATTCTTAAAAATTGGCTTCTACTGAGCATGGTTGATGGGGTGAATTTCATTCAGGACATTTTTCAAAACCCCATCTCATTCAAGCGGCTCTCGCATGAACATCAAAATCTCTGCATCGGATGGTTCGCCTTCTTCTGTGAGCATATACCACGCATAATGGAAGAACATCAATTTGCCACAAAGATGGTATTTTTGCCCGGAGAACGCCACGAATTCTTTATTGATTTCTGTGAAAAACTGCAACAATGCCTCCCAAGGATTCTTGCCATGGGTCTTTACAACAAAAGAGTCTACCGCACATGGCGTGACTTCTATCGGTCGCTGTGATTCTTATTATCTAATGTCACATTTAAGAATGCTAGTTTTTTTCATCGTCTTTAGTCTATGCCTGTGTATTTGAAGGTGGGATCAGATTTGACGAGTGGGCTGTTGTGACAATCAAAGAACTCCGCTTAGAGCAATGAGTGTGCACAAATCACCTTTACAATAATGCACAATTAGAGTTTGTCACTCCAGATGTGCTGGAGTGAAGTGAGTGGGCAACACAGCCGACCTGCACTATAAATCTCCTACTGTTCTTTTTACCACGCGTAATTTTATAAAAGGAGATAATTATTAGGTGGGAAACTTCTAAGCTCGATTACCACCAGACGACAATGCGTGTGCAGCGAACTGATCTGTGTCTTATGCATGTGACTGTTGGACTGACTGGGCACTGATTATGTGGCAGCACACGCAGGTAGTAAAATAGTCGTTTAATGCTACCAAGGGGCTCATTTGTCCGCGAGGCGATTTGTAAAACTGTAGGGTAGTGAAGTGAGATCTAATGAGATGGGCACTCGCGAGCGGTAATAATGATTTACAAGGTAAAACAAGTCAATTACAGATATTACCATTCAGTATGGCCTGGAGCTGCCTTTCGTTGATGTCTTGACTCTACCGACTGTTTTAAAGAAACCGAACATTTTTACAAACTGGAGAAGATGGAATTAGGTTTTGATGCACTCTGAATACTCCAAGCTTTTAAAGGGCGCCAGCACTTACATATCGAGATGCATCGTATCTACGTATCAACGGTTCCCCTTCTTCACATCCTGTTTTAGAGATCCCCGTTTCCAAAAGTAGACTTCTTTGGTCCACTTTAGCAAATACCTAAGGTTATCCCGTCAGGTCTTCACCTCTCCGATGCGTAAGGGCTATTTGTGTTCTTTCCCATCTACTACCCTACTCAGGCCTAGTTCCATTCCCGTCCATGTAAGCCGAATGGAAGGGTTGACATTTGAGTAATTACAGTATTTTAGCAAAGAAAGGCCTAGGTCCTCTTCAATGTTGAAGAGGATATCTGGCGATGGGAAATCGTTGGTCCACGAACACATCGAAGCGATTTAGCTGTCCATGCCATGCAGAAAACATGTCCTCTTTAGCTATTTTTTGCAATAAAGCACTGAGCATTTCAGGTGGTAAATATTTGCTGAGAATGGAAGAGAGTGCGTGAATGGTGAGCATAAAGTCTATAATCAAGGACAGAATACGTTCCTAAATGAAGGACTAGACCTAGAGAAATGGCTATCGGTAGCCTTTTTGCACCAAATTGCGATGATATGTGACTGGCGTACAGTCTGTGCGCATCACGACGATCAATTAAATGCCAAGTTCTCTGTTACCATAAGCAAAGATGGCAGGAGTGCTATGCACTGCCACCAGGTTGATCTCCGAAATGCATTTAAAAGGTGAAAAGAGGCCATTTAAACGCTATGCAACTCGGTTTGCTTTATTTACAGCATTTACATCACCGGCGTTGGAATTAAGCTTTACTCAACCAGCAGATCTGCGTTCTTGCATGCAAACGGACATGGCATAGATTTGGGTTTCATATGTGCCCTGAGGTCGAGGAGGGTCAAACGAAAGCAGCTTGGTAATCCATTTCTCTGGCCGACTGACTATCCTTGCTCAAATGGTGTACCGCTTATGTTGTTGCTGCTGCTTGGCCTTTGTGCGTGCCTTTGTAGGTGCCTGTGACTCTACCTCTTCCTTTGCCTTCGCAAACGCTAGCACGGTCTAAATGAGGTAGCTTTGGTGTTCTAAAATGGATCACTGGAGGTTAGGCATAATGACTTATCTAAGAAACAATAGCGGTGTAGCAGCGATCAGTGAATTTTTCCACATGTCCTTTTTCCCACACCGACTGATGCTCTGCTGTGTCGAACGGGAAGTAATATGGCATAAAGTTGGCTCAGATGTTTTGTACCTCATTCGTGCATTACCTCGCCGCAGCGATGTGATTGAGAAGTACAATAAATGGAGGAGATTTGGGCCAAATTAGGTGAGCCTAAGCTTAGAATACACATGGATGAGAGCGACTCGAACGTTCTCATGGTAAGAGGTCCGTGTCCGTGGAGAAACCGGCTAAAGTTCGGAGAGGTTCACAAAGATGGCTGAGTGGCTGTCTTTTACGCAGTCGATGCAAATGCAACTCTCGCAGATGGACTATTTAGTCGTGTGACTTCGCCATTGTACTTGCTCAAATCCGGACTAGAATGCTGTTAATTTGCCTGCCCTTCACCCAAAGCATTTGAAGATAGGAATGCAAGTAATGCTGCGAGACTGCCGAATGAGGTCTGAAGGCGCATCGGGGGTTGTGTTCGTGTGCGTATTTTAGTGAAGTATTTTTATTGGTCTTGGCATTCTACTAATTAATTGTACAGTTCAAACCGACTACGTGTGCTGATGGGGAGTAAGAGGAATCAGGCCTCAAGAGAGGAAACTTCTAAGGAATAAAAATGTCAAGTTTTACCACAGTGCAGACAAGGCTACAACTTTGTGTGCCAAAGTGGAAGCGTTCAGGAGTAAATGTTGCTTGCAACTCTGCATTTTTCTCTCAGTTAAGGGAGCTGTGGTGGACTTGTGTGCTTATTGCCGAGATGAGCATTCCTGCGATGCATTACTAGAAGTGAATAAGTAGTTCTGTGTGCAAATGAGGCACGATATGCTCGGCATTGCACAGCATGTTACAACCTAACACAAAGATAGGAAGTAAGGTGAAGAAATGTCGAAGGAGGTCTTTATTGGGCAATTAAGCCTTTAATACCATAAAGGTGATTAATGAAACCTGTCTTGGTCGCTGAGAGCTTCACTTATGAAGCTTCCCTCTCGACGGTTTCTTGCTCCACTTGCACACTACGCACTACCAAAATGCATCTCTAAGCGGCGAGGAAGCAAGGTAGGGATGAGAGCCTTACCTTTTGTACAGAATAAAATCAAACAAAACTATACGAGGACACTTTCATAGGACAACAGACCTAGGACTGGCTGTTGTAGAGGCATCGACAATGTTTAATAGTCCGCAGTCTCTGTTTAGTTGGTTTCAACTCAATGATTCCCCATAGCTATGCCACCCCCATGCAGTAAGCAGTCAATCACACAGAGATGGGCGACCACTGCTTTAACTATTCATAAAAAATTATTTATTCCCTAATGCATCGCATCATCTAAAGACTACTTATTAAACATTTTGATAAAGAAGGTTTTCCAAAATTGGAAATGATTAAGTAAGGGTCACAATCGGATTATCGCTTTAAAAGAGTGCCGCGAATTTTTTGACAGTTCTTTTGCAACTGAAGTGCGCAATTAAGCTGTATTTGAAAACAGACAAACGGCTAGTTGCAGACTGATCGTCTTGTTGCGACAACTGACTTGCATTCCACAGTTAGTTAATAAAAAAACACAGCTGGGGACACCATACAGTTCGAAGGCATACACTATTTCACCTTCGCAGGAGTGCATCTTATGCATTGGGAATGACTCGTGGGCCTCTTTACCATGACATTTGTGCTCGAGACCCAAGCTTGCTGGAAGAGGCTGCACTTATCCGCGTTCCATAATTCATGCTACTGTGATACAACTGCAGATTTGTACAGGAAGTGTTCCCACGTGGCTCCAATTTTACGGCAGACATTAGAGCAAGAATTGTAGCTAAGATAGTCAAGTCATTAGTGATTTAAAAATATGCAAACATTAGTTTTGAAGGGGAAATTTTAAATGATTTCGTGTGGAACAAGTTTTAAGTCAATTAGAAGATCATTTGAAGTGCGTTTGTATCGTCAGGAGAGGAGAATGTCACACAGGGACTCAAAGCAAGCATTAAATAAAGGCTTTTCTAGCCCAAAGAACAAAGGCGTCTTAAATAACAAAGGCCTTGGAAAGTAATCTGTTCTTTCGCGACAATCAATCATAAAAGCTTAAGTCCTCATTTTGGCTGCATCGCAAACAGTCACCAATTAATAAAATTCCAAGTAACTACCTCGAATACCACACCGCTTTGCCATCATTTAGAGGAGTATTAGCATTCCATTTTCCTTTTCGAGTACCCATATGTGTTCTACTTAAGTAAATGCTCATAAGTAGCATCTCTGCTCAACTGTGGGTACGAAAAACCATCACAGACTTCAACTTCTTTAAATTAACAGACACTTTTCCTTCAAAAACGAAGCATATGTCTTATTTATCATCACCGATCCACCCCTCCGCCTTAGCCATACGCAATAAACATCATTACACAACATTTAATGCAACGGATTTGGAATTTGGCTGATGTGATAATTTTAAAACACTTGCTGAAAGATGGCTTGGTAGTAATGGCTGCTTAATGAGCCGTGTGGCTCACCAAATTCGCTTCATAGGTACCGTTACTGAACATGTAGGACTTAGAAACATTACAAGCACACCATTCTTATTCAAAATTGAGTCCATTCTCCTGGTTCTAAGGCAGAAAGTTATAACTGCTGTAAAACCTTCCACATTCTTTATCGAGTATTTCATGGAACCTATACCCTTTTCTGTGCTTGTGTATGGATGGGGTAACCAAATGCACAGGCTATGGTTTAAAGAGGGTCAAGGTAAATAAGAAACAGGAGCTTTATCTACCTGCGTCCCGATCGCCTACAACGCCAGTAAGCTGGTAAACTTCCACTTGCGACTTCCTTAAAGGTCGTTTCCACTATTTCCTTTGGTAACAGCTTTATTACGTGACAGCATAAACCTCTCCACTCAACAGTGTTGGTGGGTAAACCTATTGTCTCTCGATTTGTATACAGTTGGGTGCCTCTCTTTTATGTTCGTAGACGGATAAATATTTACTAAAACATCCTACTAATTGCCGTATAACGTCCAATATGTTGTTGATAGAAAAATTGTTGGAATGCATTTTTGAATACTTTGGGTCTGCGATGTTCATGGACATTGGAGGCCTCCAGCATTTTCCTTAATTCATTTATATATGCTCAATTCTACTACTGCGGGTCATCTGTACTTAAGTAAGACCTGATTGCACTTCATATCATTGTGCTTCATTGCTCATTTTAATAATTCATAGGTAGATTTATTCGTTTTACCTCATTTTGGTTTAGTGGACACTTAGGACTCTGTTCTTGTACTCGTAGTAAATGGCATGGTCTTCAAACCCTTCCCGAAGCCTCTAAGTTCTTTCATACGTCAACAATGCAAATTTTGCCATTGTATTGTGTCTACTTAAGTTTTTATGGAGGTCTAGCACCCCTATAGGAAGTTTATAGTGAGTGAAATAGGTAATGCTAAGCCCAATGCCACTTAAATTTTTAAAGACTTCACATGAGTGATGGCTTGGCTCTTAAAGCAACAAAAATATTTTAATTAATAGACGATGAAGCTAAATTATGGCATTAGTTGATAATGGAGTTCTTAAAAGTTAGTCATGCATTCATCATGTCTGAAAAGCAAGCAACTACGACCGTTGTGCACAAGATATTATGCAAGGCGAAGAAGAAGACTGCCTGCTCATTGAAACATGGACCATTCCACAGACTTCTTGGCTATAAAGTTTACGACCTTTAACCACAATCCTACCCAGACATATTCAGAGCGACCTAATTTAACTAATAATAGTTAAAATTAGGGTTGGTAGCCCCATTTGATGGGTTTTAGATCTACGGATGTAAAAATGGCTCCTTCCGTTGCAGATGTGCACTTAGTATGCGTTTGTAAGAATCTTCAGCATCGAAGTGGCTGAAAATTCACGTCAGCTAAAGTACAACAAGACTAATTTACAATTTTTTGGGCAAGGTAACGCAAATTTTTAAAAAGGGATGGAAAAGAACAGAAATCTGACGGTTAAATTGGCTAATTTATTGCTCTTGTTAAATTCCACTTTATTATTAAGTAGAGATTACCTCGCAAGGAGTATGATAAGGTTTGTTATCAAGCTCCAATTCTACATAACTGACATTAATGGGAGCGATCCAGAGGCTTCGTTGGCAATCTCTACCCATTTTGTTCGCTCCAACTGCATTGACTTTAGTTTCGATGTTTGGATCAACGGTTTTTGCACCCCACCCGAATTCTCTATCATTCAACGCCAAGTCGGGCTGCGAGCTCATCACACGTGACTAAGTCGGGATACATGGTGTTACTGCAAATGCTTCCTCCAACGCCTGCAGTTCTTCAGTTGTGTAGCTTTTCCGCTTGCAGCTGAGTGAACCTTGAGCTAAAGTGAAACACAAAGTATTTTGTAAATTTTATTAAAAAGACGTGAATTATCTCTCGAAATAGGGCATCCCACTTAACTTACCGCTTCTGTTGAAGCCGTAAAAGCAGCATCTGTGTCAAAGAATCAGGCATTGACTGGAAGTCCCCTTCAGCCTTCATTATTTAACAACAAGCAAGTTTTATTTATTAAGCCCAATATTTATGATTTAGTCACTTTTCCTTTGTTGGGAAGAGGTTAGATTGGGCCAAATGACGTAAAATATGGACGTCGTCTTAGTTGAGTTGCGATTTAGGATGGGTGGAATGATAAATAGAGGAGTTAGTGGTATCATTATGATCGATGTAGAAATACACAGTCGGAAAATTTGACACAACTAACCCTACTATAAGTCATTTCTTAATCCAACAAAACTCTAGCATTTTTCATCTCAAACTGCGGTTTAAACCAGGGCATTGATTCATTTTATGGCATAATGGTGCTCCTCTGCTCACTAGAGCCCTCGTTATATTCATTCTTACGACCGCATGATAATCTTGGGGAAGCAAGACTTGCATACATACTCTTGACACTGGTCATACTTGACTTCTAACTATCCGAGACGTATGGATGCGCATTTTCCAAAGTTCCCAGAATAAGTCCTATTCTGGCAGCATCGAATCCATTGCTAGCTGTAAATATCACACCCTCCTTAAAATTTGGCAATCGCGGTTCCTTAGTCACCCGTTCCCCTGTCGCTTCGAAATCCGTTGTTTAGCAGACATTTGTGTGGCCGTGCTGACAGAGAGGCAATGTCACGCACTTTTTTTTAAACAATCGGACCACGGAGATGAAAAGCTAGTATCGCACACGTCATTCTCCAAATCCTCTGCTGCCATGGCAGCATGGCTTCAAATGTCACGTACTACGTAGCTCTGACCTAAAGCGTTCATGATGCCTCTGCTGGGACTGTGTAATCATCAGCTTTTCCTTACCATTTTCTCTTTAACTTCGCGACAAATTTGGCCATTTTGTGGCCACAGTCGAGTCATTTTGAAGGTTGCAGAGAAATATGTAAATGGTAAAGTTTTTAGCGTTGCTACTTTGTTGCTTTTTACTAAGATCAAATTTCATATACGTTTTTAAGCAATCTTGAATGCGGTTTGCGGTCCGTGAATGGCAAATTTTGCCCCAGATCCGGATTTAAATGAGCTAAAGAGGTACTAGGGCAGTGAGAGACAAATGAGTAAGTCCGAACGCGCTCCTGTTAAGGGAAGTCTTCTCTCACCATAAAGCTCAATGCCCTTGCACTCATCCAAAAGGCATGAGGCATGAGTGCCAACTTTGCGCATCTAAAGACACGCTTAAACTCACATTGACTTCATTTAGTTTATTATAAAGAGCACATTTAGGGGTTTAACACTTCATTTTTTCTTCTTGAATTGCATGCGCCATCGTGAACTGAAAGCAGACAGTGCACTGCTCTCAGGTCTGGATCATAAAGCACGCGTACGCGATCCCCTTATCGCACAAGGGTGACAAAGTAGACTGGCAGAGTAAAAACTTTGCAAGGTAGACCACTTCATGATTTGCATTAGTAATCCTGTACTATTATTTGGAAAAGCGATAGAACGTTTAGTAAGTTCGCGTTTTTACAATTAGAGCAACAAAAATGTCCAGCGCATCAGATAGTCCCCTGCTTGCCGAAAGAACACGAGATCTGTCCACTCTTTTTGACTCAAATTGTAGCATTGTGCATCTGGAATCCGTGTTGAGTTGCCAATGCTTCATCGTTTCCTATTTCATGTACATGACAGTCCTCCTAAATGATACAAGTCGCACAGACAAAGCCTCGAACAGCTGGTAATAGAAGTGAGTGAGGAACTAGTCCAGCCGCCATGGTTGCAATGGTCCCCCATACAAAATTGTATGTTGTAACTTTAGCGTCCTATGGCACTTGAGCACAAAAGTGGACGTGATTCCGAAGAATGAAAGGTTACCAGCTCCCTCCTCGAAGAGTAGGCTGCAGTGAAGAAAAATAAGCAACTATGTGTTGACCCGCCCAACTTTGTGGCAGGCGGGTGTGCCAATGGGAATACAGCCCAGTACAGAAAGAATTCAGAGGACCTTTGAAACGCTTACCTGACTTTATAGTGCTGTTTCCAAAACACAATGCTCATTCCTTTGCGCTTGAAGTCCTTCTTAGAAAAATATTTTAGGAATGTCAAATGAAGGTTTATAAAAAGGCCAAGTGGTAGCAAATTAATTGGCTAGGCGAACAAAAGCGTAGTTGCAAGATCCACTCCCCAGTGGAAGCGAACACCACAAAAGGTGTAAAAATTGGCTACTTAAGTATACGGTTAGAGACATTGCAATTCTATCCCACAACCATTCATTCCAACGCACCCTGCGATAAACGGTGAATATACATTTGGAAGGAAGGAGATACAAAACTGGCTGCAGTCATAAGGGAACTTAAAAGACGATTCAACTATGCGGCGTTGCCCTCGAGTTTGTAGTATTAAAATACTATAGCAGCCCAGTTAATAAAATTAGTGATGTGTGGTAATAGTGGTGAGAATACAAACTCTGGCTTTGATCAGTTAGCAGACCATCGCCACGGCAACTTGGAAGCACATCGAAGAACAAAATGCTTAAATGCAATTGAGTTTTAGTAGAATGTAGCTCGCTTTAATGCAATGGGTATACAGTGTCACTAGCGAGGTCGAAATGGAGGGCAAGCCAGACGTTTGCTTTGTCATCGATGTTTTGTCCCACAAGTGTTTAAGTAACAAGACTAGACACCGTAGCGAGACTGTTGGCTGCAATCTGCATCAAAATACAAGTCGGAATTTAATTGTACTACTCAGTAATTTCAATCCTCTTCTTCACACAAACTGACTGTCTTCCATTCCATGGGGCTTTCACAGCTACTATGCAAGAGATCGTTCACTAGAGATGCAAATACGTGAGAAAAGCAAGGATCAAACGTAGTGGGGTTTTGCAATCTAGCCTTCATATTCAACTACCTACTACCTGCAACACGTCTACGCAACAAAAACTTCAACTTCCTCGGTATTTCATTCACAACCAAAAGGGTAATTGCAACGTTCAAGGAACAGAGAGTCCACCTTAAAATAACCAAAAGACATGCAATACGCCAAAGCAGACACTTATCACGTTCTATCATTTTTAGTTTTCGGAAATTCTATATTTTACAGTGTTTATTAAGAAGGTCCTTTTGCCCGTTTCACAGTGCCGCAATTTCTTTGGCACGGCGATTTTTGAACCAGATCCGTACACATCTTGTCGGCACGTTGATTTCATCGGCTATACGCTTGTACACCGAACTATGTGGTTTGCGGTCCCTCTCGTATTCCCTACTCAAAATGTCAATCTGCCAGTCCTTATAGTGCATTCTTGTTCGTCTGCTAGTTGTGACAGCTGCGAGTAGAGAGTTACAGTGAATATTTGGGGGCATGTTAAGAATAAAATATCTGAAACATTTCCTCCTACCTCTAGTTTGTGCCCTTGTGTCTGCATTATTGCCATTGGTTCGAGAAGTTGGTCTGGGGAGAAGAGGAGGAAGAGATTGCCTTTCCTCCCAATTGCTTGTATTTAGCTCAGGCCCTATGGAATGCACCACACAACCATGTTCACCTTAAGGATAGTGAGAACCCCTTTCCACCGAAGAGAATTAATTATGAAGCAGTGTCCAGTGCATAAGCAGATGAAGCATTCAAACTGACAACACATTATTACCAGGCAATGTCTGTATGGTACTACTTGGCACTGTGCTATATCCTCCATTCAGCCCTCCTGTGGACACAGTTGTGGAACTGCTCTGAGGCAGTAGAACGGTGGGAGGTATGCTGTTTGTGCAAATTGTGTTCTGTTCAACTGGCTTCTGCAGTATAACGGTAAGGAGAGTTCCGGTGAGACTTGGATCAAATATTAATTCTGTAATATAATGGGGACATTCACTTTGAAATGGGGGAAATCTCAAGCATCCACTTGTACGAAGGGACATCAGGTGAGCTATACACTACTTAAAGAATGGTAAACTAGCAAATTGGTAACATGACCTGTTATTAGCAGACAAAATCTGCCCTTTGGAGTGATGCTGGAAAACACTTTATCAGTTGCAAAAGGATTTGCTTCGTTTAACAATACCAGATATTAAATGAATTTCTATCGGAGTAGGGGTGATGCTGAGAAAATTTAACTAACCACAATAAAATATTGTTTGTTTGGCAGTGCTGAAGTTCAAAAAATTTATGTAAAATGATAAAAGGAATTCACCTCAATTTCTTGAAGTGGGGTCCGAAATTCTAAACTACTTTGTACTTCGCTGTAATGATTGACTGTCATAGTGTTCCCTGATGGTCCATCCTGAAACCCTGAAGTACACCTCAACTCACCACACTGGACGTCTTGCATGAGATCGTCTCGAAGGCCTACAGCGCTGTGTAATTCACCACAATTGACGTCTCTTATAGGAACATCCAGCGAATTATACTGAGCTGCTATGCCACTGTTTGTACCACCAAGGAGAAGGATTTGCTTGTGTTCCTTTGTCGGACTATCTGTCTCCTTTGTTGACGAATTTGGATTTGATGAAGTAGAAAAGGAGGTTAAGTCAAAGTTAAGTGAATTGGAGGAATTAAGCAGAAATAACTGCAACTTTTGCCTGTTAATTATCAGATCTGGTGCACTGCTGCAGTGCATTCCAATTAAGGACAATTCTAGCAAGCTATACAACCTCAAGATCCATCAATGAAACATTTTAAGTATAAAGAGAAATGTAGTGATAGGGCTTATAACAATATTTTGTAGGGTTCCAATGCCTTAAACCTACCTCCAAAACGGACGTTGTGTAGGATTGCGGTAATGGCGAAAGCTGCGCTCTGTCCCACATATCGTACAGCCGAAAGTCTATGCTTTCACTGTCCTCTATTGGCCCTCCATTTGGTTTATATGGCTCCTTAAAAATTTGGTAGAAATTTTTATTGACGGAGATTTTTGCGACCCAATAGCATCAACAGCCATGGGCAGCTCACTACTCAGCCACACATTTAATAAAAAGATACTTCAAATCTGTGTGATGGCCTAACTTCTGTGTAATGGCAGCATTTGACATAAGGATGGGAAAGAGATACCTGAATGGAGTAAAATCTGTATTAATATAGATGTCTAAATTGATCACTACTTGCAGTTAATCTACTTCATCCTTGTAAAGCACACCGGATGGCACAAAATCGGGACTTCTTCTACCAGAACAATTAAAGTAACCTCGTTTGATGCTGTCTAAGCAGAGCCAAAAGGTGTGTATGTTAAGGTTTTAAAAGTGGTATGTAGCCATGGAAAGAGTAAATGGAGCACACTGAGGACTGAGCTAAGGAATAGCGAAGCGTAGCATGTAAAGAAACGTACATCCGACCTCCAGCGCTCATTATCACTCATCTCGTATCATCAAACCACCCCAACTGCGCCCTAAGCTGACTTCGACAGTCTGTGGTAAATAAGGCCGCCATGTAAGGGGGCACCAAGACGGTTTTTCGACGTCCAACCAATAGCAGAATAGGGATAACCGACCATTTAGAGCAACTCCAGATAGTCGGTTGTTGCGGCAACAATTTGAGCAATTTCTGCAAAATTGTGCTTTGAATTCACAAAGGAAAATCTCGGCGGTTGCTATTGGAGAATGTCTTACTAAAGTATGCACTGTTTTAGGTTCACATAACAAACCGAACGAGGATCGCCGATGGACGCAAAGCTAAAAAGATGCAGAAGGGAGTCTTTTGTGAACTCATAGGGGGACAAAAAGACAGTTGGCCTGGATGGCGGAATGAGGTAAATGCTACTAGTGCGAAAGTGGAATTACGAGGGTCTTGAAAAACGAAGCAACACTTACCTCATAGATGCTCCCTTTATGTCCATGAAGTCAGATACACTCTCCGTGCATATTCTTTGATCCGGGGCGTTAAAAGACATGAGTGCCTACCCGCATTGCTTGAGGAATACGAAAGCAGTTAATGCGGTAGTTACTACGATGATGTAATTCTTTGACGTAAATCTGTTGTTTGCTACCTCGATTACAATAAATAACTTGGGTATCTGCCCTCCAAGGAGATCCATTCAAATGAAATTTGAAACACGACCTGTATAAAGTTAAGGAGTAGGGTAATTTAGAGGACGAAAGGTTTATTTACCTCTGTTAGAGGTTGAATGATTGTCCAGAGGACCTAGGTCTGCGGTCCAAACTAGCATCATTTACAACGGATGCCTTGATTAAGGAGGTGTCCTATTTCCACACTGTTTTAAGAGTCTTTTACATAGATCCGTAAATTAGGTCTCTCGGTTCAAACAGACTTTGTCTGTCAATGATGCCTGATGGTTCAATTCCAGGATTGACCCACAAGACATGTTGGATTTTGGCAAAGGTAACCTATTCACCTTTTACCTCTTGCAGCACCTTCAAGAGAATACTGTTTCGAAGGTGCATAAATGAGGTCCTACTTGCCATAGAATGCACCTCTTTTGCTTTTTCTCATTAATAGATGAGAATTCCTTTCATGGGGAGCCCACTACTACTGGGCATTGTCATATCCTGCTAGAGTCGGAAGGAGACTCGATAAGTGAATAGGCGAATTCTGAGTTCAAAAGCCACGTCAAAAACGCCAATTCTGCAAGACCTCGGCTGAATTTTGACATCCCCAAGTAAAACGAAACGAACACTTAAGTTAACCCTTTGTGTGCTATAAGGCCTAATCGGTGTTTACCATCCTGTTGTGTGTATACCGTCAAAGTTACAACCTAGAAATTAATGTGAGTTTACATAGCAGCAGAGGGGAAGGAAATGGCAGTTGCCAAATCATCTTTTCTGAATCAGTCAAAGCTAAGTTGATTAGTATTTCATAGTTAAAGAACTATGCTAAGTGCTGCTTTTCTTTGTCGGTGTGCTCCAATAGACCCACCGAAACATCTTTAAGTCGATCGATTGAGAATTTGTAGCCCTTAGAATGACCCCAATTTTCGTGATTAAATAATCATTTTTCCATTATGACACCTACGATCCGTTTTACTAGGGCTTTATGGTACGTGACATGTGGAGGCGTGCTGGGATGATCATGCGTTCGTGACAATTGCTTTGGATTACCGATGTATCCTACTCGCGTACCTCACGGTCGTTGTTTCACTTTGGGCCCCCTATATTTGACGTACATTTGACGTGACG
The DNA here is from genome assembly GCA_001693075.2 of Taenia saginata. NCBI lineage: Eukaryota > Metazoa > Platyhelminthes > Cestoda > Cyclophyllidea > Taeniidae > Taenia > Taenia saginata. The sequence goes on from LWMK02000094.1 coordinate 264,222, forward strand.
CAAACTTGTCAACTGCATATGAAGAAGACAAAGTGTTTAACCAGAGTATGTTGATTATCATTTTAAAGATCAAAATTCGTATGCTGGTAGTGCCTCTCTGTAGTCATTTTTTTTACCAGAATATTAACAGGAGGTTTAGCAAGCATATCTTCCCTTCATCTCGCCGTAAAATATGCATCTGGAATGATCGCTGAAGACCATGTCACCAATGGCACAAAACCCTAGGCGGTTCCATCCAGCCAAGCCTTTGTATTTATGGGAATCGCATGTAGCATTATCATAACAGTTCTGAAATCTATTTCTCTTGTTATGGTCATGATGGACCGTGACAAGGTTAGTAAGTAGCATAATTGCAGCTCTGGTAGTACCGTAACCTAGTATATTTGCACTGATTAGAATTCCCTCAAGAGATCAGCCATGGATGGGGCGAACAACTAAGGCTTGGACCGTAGAAACCTGCATTGTCTCGATACCTCCTCACCGATACGCATCAAGCACACAGAGAAGAGCGAACATAAAAGTCTTGCTTTCCCGATTTCCAATTCTTTATTATCTCTTAAGAAAAGGAGGTAATTTATGCTAGATTCAAGTCCACCTGCTTAAATTATCTGCTACTTCCTAAATCATTTTTAGATTTCTCTTCTCTAATAGGTGGAGTATGTACGTGGCATTCCCATCGAAGAAGTTGTGTCTCAACAGCAGTAAAAGCATTCCCTTTAACTATTGAGACTTAGATTTAAGCAAAAACTAGCATATGTAGCACTTTTATTCGACAACGTAATTGCACTTTTGTGATGTTGATGTTGCAGTGTTGGAACACTTAAAGAAAAGCATTTCCGGCTCTTCTAATGTTGATAATTCCGTTCGCCCAGATGAGAATGAACATTCTCAGCCTACTCATCCTAATCATTCATTTAGCCCAAATTTCAGGACCCGTGATTGAGCGATGCACTCTCTATTCGATCAGGTACCATAACCCAGCTGCTCTTCTGATAAAATTGATGCTAACAGGCTTTTTCTTATATCACTACTCATTTATAGGCTACCTCTCAATTGCCTCCTCATTGCCTCTGTATCTGCCTTGATTAAAAGTAGCAAGATACGATCGCAAGCACTTTCTTATCTGCATAAAGTTATTCAGAAGTCAAACCCGTTTCTACAAGTTCAGCAGGCCTAATGATGAACAGAGAGAAAGGCTTTTAAAAATTGTCAATTTAGTGTGAAAAATTGGCGAGAGCCACGTTCGCGAATTTCGTATTCTTTAACTTTAGGAATATTTTTCCACATTCCTCTGATTTTCGTTAATAATTTTTCCTTCACTTCTACTGTCTAGATATTTACAAGTCACCACTACAGAGCATTTACTTTTGAGCCTGTGATCCTCCAAGTTGAGTAAAAAGATCTCTTTAATGTTCGACCTCATGATGGGCTGATACGTCTGCTCTACAACCACCCTACGATTTGAGAGCCAACGCGTCGACCATCACAGTCCAGGAATGAGCGCATAAATATAATTTCAGGAAGCTCATTGAAGAACCCATTTTCGGATTTCTCTAATTTAATAGTTCCAGAGAAGGACATTAATCTCGATGAAATGTTTTGTTGGAATAGGTGGGAAGGTGAGTTACGTAATTTATGATAGACTTTGCGTAGGAAGCAGCTATTGGAAATAAGTCTATCTTTATAATGCAGTGTGATTGCAATGCTTTGCTTTTGACTGCTGATTTCGGTTGCCAGCAGCCCCAGTCCCTCTGTTTACTGAATTTTATGCATTCCTTTCATGCATTATGCCCTCTTGTGCCTTCAGGGAAGTCTTGAGACGCTATTATGAGTCTGTGAGAGAGTTCCACGTCTTACAGTGGTTAAAAATACGGTGCGCACGTTTACAACAGTAATCCTTTTGAAATCCCATTATGTAGCAATATAGCACTGGGAAGGCACCTCTGATGAAATTTGAGACGAGAAGAAGGAAAATGCAAAATTGCTTGCCTGATGTTATCAGTAGAGAATAATTTGCACCCTAGCATGTTACAAATGGATGGTGCCCACAATTTGTACAAAACTTCTCACTGGTCCGAACTTCATATCTTACAGAAGTGCTTCTAATAATTGGCATTTCTCGGTGATTGAAAGCATCGGCCTATTAGCCACGAATAAGCAAATTAGTTGTAGACTTTCGTGGAAGATTTCGAAGACATCTTGAGGGGATTAATCCTAGTCACGACTTCATTTTGACATCACCCAATTGTTTGAAATCATTAACAGCCCCTAAAATTGCAGTGACTTGACTACTTCATTTTTCAGACACAAATTCAGTACCTGATTTTTATGGGTGGAGTCGTTACAGATACGTGGTTCAATCAATGATTGAATCTTCATGAATCACTTTGCTCGCATCATAATAAGCGAAGTCTTAACCATCGCTAGAACCGATGGATGAATGTTAGACACCTTGCAGCCGGCTGAGATCAAGGAGCACCAAACCGTTGAACTAAAAACCTACTGCCAGCTCAAAAGTTTAGCAGGACAGTCGGCTTATAAATTAATGCGAATAAACTGATATGGTGATTGGGGAGTCCAAGTCAGCCAGTCTATTCTCATTTATGCATACGAATGGTCCGCAGCGATTGAGCGACTGATTAATTCTCCTCCCTCGAACCCTCAAAGTGTGTTCCAGGGCCGCCTATAGTGCCAAACCTTGACTTGAAGAAGATTAGCTAAATCGTGCTTTGCGAAGATGCCGTACTGAGAAAGGAAATTTGCTACAAACCATTGAATCTTAACGTTAGTTAGTGTCTAAATAGTGTCCTAGCCTTGTAGTCACTAATCTCACTTAATGCAATTCATTCCCCGTGAATGAATTCTAGCATCTTTTTAACAATCACAAGACCCAACCCTTGGATCGGTAGATAATACTTCGGTCTAAGATGGTTAAGAAAATTTTTGATATTTTAGCTGTATACAAATGTGCGGGTAGCTAAAAGATCCATTTCACGGGTGGCGTATGTTATCGTTTTCTTCTTCCCTCTTGATTTCCTGATGTCAGTCAGTCATGCAGATCAGCTAGTAAGCATGAGTGAAATGGCTATGTATCTTATGGAATTGTCGTGTCTCCCTACTTGCCTAGGCATTTGGATAACAAAGACATTAGTACCAAGATCTTGACTACAGGAAAGTAGAGAGGATTCAGGCTCGCATGCAAAGCTGCTAAATTTACAACAAGGCGTGACTCAGACTTAAAGACTGCAGGATGATATGCGTTTACACTGTTCAACCTAATGAGTTAACTTTTCCGCCGCAAATCGGGGCACATGACGTGATGGACCTTACTTCTGGATGGGACTAGATTTTACAGTATCCCATTTTTCTTACCGCGCCTACAAAACAATTGCGACTAGGACACAACTTCCCATATCAACGCTACTATATTTAAAGTCTTAAGAAAATGCATACATCATCTGATCCATTTGCTACTGTATCATTTCCTTTGATCGAAAAACAAGGGATAATAATTGCTTATTCCTACTAATCAACTGCCCTCAGAAGTCTGATCGGCCCAATAAATCTGCTATCACTTAAGCATAAAATTTAAATTGACTACCTACTGTAACTGCCTACCTCGGCTTCGTTCACAATGATCATGGGGTACTCACATTAAATGGATACTTTATAGTTGTTGAAGAGTTCCCATAATTTCCATCCTCAAGGGATTGTGCGATTCGTGCAGTAAGTGTTTGCCGAAAACACCACATTAGCGTAACGTCACTCGGCTGTGGCTTTACAATCCTCAAGATATCAAATGATATTAAACCTTATATTTAAAAAGCCCAAAGCTCATTGCTTCACTGTTGCACACATCCATCTCATTCTCGCTTCAGTAAGATGTGAAAAAAGAAGCATGAAAATTGCTAGAATAGCCTTCTCGTATCTCCGGTTTGCTGACTGCTTTTGAGACTCTGTAAGTGTACGCGAAGGCAAGTATTCCACCATCAAACGAAGGTAGGGTCTCCATCTGCACAGAAACCAAAGTCAGATTTCTGATCTGTACGGGTCGGTAGCTCAAGTAATCGGTCAGGATGTAAAGGCTCCAGTCCGATGTTTATGAATCCGTCCCTTTGTGATCCACTTAACCCATTCATTTCTAAGTAAATGTTAAACTATGCTATAGAATTAATCATCTGGAAGCCATCTGCTGTGATTGAAGGAGAGCGACGTAAAATCATTAAATATAGCGTAGGTACACCTAATGATAACGAAGTTCCAGGAAAACGGTTTCCGAATTTGTAGTGATCAGCCCTTTGTCAGCGCAGAAATATTCCGTGCCAGTCAGTTGACAAAGTTTCAAATTTATTTCTTTTCGAAAAAACCGTTTATTTTACGAGTTAATCTTGACTGGCTGACAGGCTAAAGGTAAGTTTTGCATCTTCAGTCCTGACGTCCAGGCAAACAAGTCTGCCATAGATTAAATATAACCGGTAGTAGGGAACCCATTTTCTCGTACTATTAGAGGAGCATCCGCCGGTGGCTGACTTGCTGTACTAGCTGCCAAAAATTGTCGTTACAGATGACTCCTCTGTAAACTACTAATAATTTTGGGCCTTCGTCATATGAATTAGTGAAAATTCGCTCAAGTGTTACAAGACAGTAATGGTTTGCAAAATTGCTGAAGTAGCTAACTGACTTCTTTATCATCTTGTTTTTGTTGCTATGCTATAAAAATGCGCTAGTAATGCCTTGCATGTGTTTCTCGAGTCAATTGGTTTCCAAAGGAGACGAGTTTTGGGCTAGTCTTTGAAAAGATGAAATGCTGAGACCGCCCATAATGCTTGTTAAACAAGATAAACGGGAGAATATAATTAACAGCGACAACCGGATCTTATGGCAAAGCTCAAACTAATGTTTATCAATGTACATTTTCGTGGTTGAATTTACTTAGACTAAGCTTTTGGGGATCACTGACGGTGTAGCCCACTGCCGGGTACATCGTCTCCATTAGTTTCAAAAATCTTTGTAGATTGGGCTTTCCAAAAAGCATATTTGTTGGAATTCTGGTAGCAAACGATTGGTGGAGGATCCAATTTGTTTGCACAGAATGCAACAAAGACACGCGTATCTTTACAGAAGTAAAATGGATACTGATTCGCTTTGGTCACATCTTGTATTCCACTTAAACTTATTCGGTCACATATGATGTGATAGAGCAATAAAACATAGATAAGTCTTTCCTAGGCATAATCTAATCACTCAGTACGTGTTCATGCTGCAGGTTGCAAGGACAGAACTGGTAAGCATGAGAAAATCGGACGTGTTCTCAGGAAAGCAGTTGGTCAACCGGATCATCAAATGGTATATGGGAATTGTATCTCTGCAATGAGATGCGACTGGCATAGAAACCGCACCTGTCAAATTATAAAATGTATAGAATTTCCGTTTGTTCAGGCTCAGTGTGCCTATAGTTACCACCATCGACCTAATGCAGATTATCCAGTTGCTCGACTACAAAACACGTGGAACATTGCATACCAATACCCTACTTTGACATCCACTTAGAAGTTGTAATTCTCCTCATCATCTGCCCTTCTTTTATCATTTTGCCTATCCTCATCCCACAATTGCCTCTTCAGCAGTCAGTAATTACCTTCAATATCTGTTTTTCCACCTTTTCGTCCAGGTTTACTGCAATGTTCACTATTCATGGAATCTACAATGACCAATAAGCTCCTCTCTATCATCACGGAGAAAGAATAGTCAGCTGTAGGCTTCAAGCAACTGCAGTGGCTGTTGATAGGAACATAGTGCCAGTTAAGAATCACAAGCGGTTTTCTTCATAATTTCTAGCCTTCTTGTCATAAGTAGTACTTCTTAAATTCTGCAAGGCTTACACTTCCAGAAGAAAGACACTATTCCTTCGTCGTACAAAACACCCTTAAATAGTTGTAGAAATGAACGGAGGAAGTCAGAAAGGACTGCATAGTTCCCATCTCCTTAAACTAATCACAAGAAATTAAATAGGGTCATCATTAATGCATTGAAAGGAATGCATCCACTGACATGCATAACTCTTTCTTAGATACGCCGCTTAGAATGCAATGGAGCTAAAAGCCATTTTTAACTGCTATTTTCAGCGGTGCTGGTAATCTTGCCACCATTGCGAAGCTCATTATTCTTCTCAATTATAGCTTTGACGGCTGCTTCATCTTCTGGTGTAACAGCGAAGGACTGGCATGCATAAAAGTTTAAAAATCTGTCAGGTAAAGTGTAACAATTCCTTTTGCATAAATACAAATAGTCCTCTTAGACTTATTCAATTTTCCTCTTGGGTCACCTCCTCTTGAAATGCAAGCAGAATATGTTCTAATCGTGGCTGTTATCCTAAAGAAACACTAATTCTTTGTACTACTTCACTGTGCTACCACATAGCGGACTTAATAACTCGAATGCGTTGAGTGTGACTTAAGAAGCAAAAGCAGTTAACATTCAGACGTTTAACAAATCTCGGCCTGCCTATATTTATGGGTGTTTTGACGAGAAAATTGTACTATGGGAAAAACTCGAAACCCAATTTTCTATGATTCTATTCCACTAAGATCCAGTCAAGCACAAATTCGAAATGCCAAATTGGTGTATCCCCTCTGCTTCTTTATGTCTTTCGTTGAGCAGAAGTAAAAGCGAAGATGTATTGCGGTTTAGCACAGTCCTATGAGTCACAAGGATTGGGGGAATTGGCGCCAATGTGACTGTGTATGCATTTCCTTTGCGACGATATTTTTTTCGGAAAGATATAACCTCGAGAATAGTGACGATTATAATTTTCTGGAGACTTTAATCCAAATGGTAATGATTGACATCAACTCAATCGCACTATGGATGAATGCCTAAAAATTTTGTTTCTCCCAGCTCATTCCCCCATTGAAAATGGATTTTATGCTATCTCAGAAATGTAAGTGTCTATGTGCATAAATATATTGACAATGGACTTGCTAACCACTTTTATAAGGTTAGCAAATGTGGATCTACTGCAACAATCATAAGTAAACTAACTGAGGGCTTTGTAGGAGACAATTCAGCTTGCTGTTTTTCTGAGATGGAACAGAAAACAGAGCAGCTAAGACGATTTGTGAGAGCCATCAAGGTACTGGGATCTGATGGAATCACAAGTGAGTATGGACGTCTCCTAGCATAGCACTTGGCACCACCATCACCACTGCCACCCATGAACAATGAGTTCTCCATGGTGTCCTAAGGAGGGGAAAGATGAGGGTGGGAGTGACTAGAAAGCTGGAGGGAGCACTTCGTATCACTGGGTTGTGACGGCGGTGGTAGAGTGTTGCACTGCAGTAGAGATTGTAGAGTATTCAGCATTTCCGACAGTACCACGCTGATCACACCACATGCTATCGTCAGCACGTATGCCCAACCAACCTCGCAACGACCTGAATGCAACAAATACCATCAGCTAATATCGTCACTTGGCATCACATCATTTATTCAAGTGTCACTTTGACGTTATGATGAAGTTGTGCCAAAGGCATTCTATCATCCAACGTTTACTTCTTGGTGCTACTTACCCGACATAAGTAGACCACAATCGGCAATTAATATTAATCGCACCTGATTCAAACGGACGGCAAGCGTTTAAATTTAACAATAACTTAGGAAACAAGAGAAGGCGATCATATGTAAAGCAAAGCATACCTAGTTCACAGTTTCCACTTGCGTGACCAAATATTTATCAAACCTCTGAGATGTTAGACCATCCGAAAGGATTAGCAATGCAAGCGACTGGGCAAAGTGTCCCCAGGAATAGGGAAGACGAGGAACATAGGTGTTTCATTTTTCAAAACATAAAATGGGAAGTTGATTAGCCGAAAATCGAATTGAGGATAGATATTGGTGTGGCGTGGGTTCCTGTTGAAACGAATTTCTTCATTCGTTAGTTAAACCTTATTAGTTTCTTCCGAAGTATACAGAACTATTAATAATCTCCTAATGGGCAGTTATAGCAACGCAATGCCACTTTAATCACCAATCGCTTAGTCAGAAGTGCTGCTTGAAGCTGTTTTACAGCAGTTGGGTAACGGGAGGGAAAGGAGAAAACACAAGCGTCTAATAGGACCTTTAGGCTTAAAAACTGTTAAGTTGATCCATAAAGGATGTCCAATGGCGCATTTTGGCTAAATTTCTTCGATCTCATTTGAGATTACTTTGGCTTTGTCTTTACTCAAGGTTAAAATAATGCCCAGTAATTATTCCAGGTCCCAGATTTTGTCCTAAATAATAGTCCGAACATTGGCAATAAAAATAAAGGTTTGTACTAGAACCAGTGATTTTCTCATGGTTGAAGTTAAACAGACGTTCCGAAATAATTCAAAACCAAGAGGCACGCCAAGGGTCAAATCCTAACGGGGACACTTACTTTTGGCTTAAAACCACGCCTGTAATTAAAAATTCGAGTGTGCCTTTCTTTCTGCCACGAAGTATGGCCATAAATGTGGTGGTCTGACAAGCAGTGACTAAGATAATTAATCCAACATCTATCAGTAACTTTCATCCGGAAAATCCACAATTGTATGGGCCAAAAGTCGAATGCGATAGGGAGTCTGCTTCAAACAGTGCATTTAATATGAATGTTACACAGCTACGTTGATAGCAGCGTGGTTTGAGGGAGATGCTCATATTTCAAAGAAGCCGATGTAGGCTCTCACTTCAAAAGCACTCCACATTGAATGGGATTACTCACGACTGGTCTAGTAGAGACATACAAATTGGAGCCGAGGAACGAGAGTTAGGTCGGTCCATCAGTCAAAAGCCAGAACATCTTCCTTAAGACAGAAAAATTGGTGTATTGACGAAAATGCACGACTGGAGAGTGGCAGGTCTGTAAGGGAGAACTACAGAATGGTGACTCCAATGAAATTTTTTACCCTATTTCATTCATTAAAAATGTTGGACAAGGGAAGAGAGATAAAATTAAAGAACTGGTTTCCATAGACCACGTCCGTAGGGCCGGTTATAGAGGTCTTATAGCTTCTTTGCATCAGCATAATATGACTGCTTGAGCTGTACATATTGCAAGTGAATTGGGTTACAATCATAATATAACCTAGCTTCTAATTGAATATACTTCACAGATCTGTTTATTCGCAGTTGAAGCGTGCAAATAAAGGATTCAAGTCAACCAAATTGCGGGTCGTGCCTCCACTCCTGGGTGCGATGTGCGTGCAAGACAGTTTTATTAGCGAGATCAAAGTGGAGGCAGATGGCGAAAAAGACTGTCTCAGACTTACAATATTTTTTGTAATGGTCGTAAAGAGAAGGGGAGTGTGTCGCGTTAGTTTCTCGGAACAAAATTTTGCTTAAAACTAGAGGAATTTGAAGAGTCTAAAGGTTTTGTTCCAACACGAAATGGAAGATAAAGAATACCATTGCGTTGGAAACCACAGTGTAATTACAAACTAAATTTATTCCAAAATCCTTACAAACTTGTAAATTGCTTTGAAACAACTTTGAGAAATGCAAAAATCTCTTTTCCGTAAAATGTTATAAATCACAGCAGAGAGGTTCAGTTAATCATATGAACCGTTGCCATTCACAAAAGGGTCTTAGTAAAATTTGCAAAGAATTGGTGAAAAATCTGTCCATCCATCCAAGTAATTCTTTCTCTCTCAAAGACTTTCAAGCTTTTGTGTTTTAGAAGACATTGCTGGGTTGGGAACCAGGAAGCGGCCGTGGCAAGCAACATGAGTCTGGGTAGCCTACAATATTAGCTACCGCTTCAGACCGAGTGGCTGAAATGATAACTTAAGTAGTAAATATAGAACGTTGCCGCGGAGAACAATCACATGAAAGTGTTTAATAGACAAAGGACTTTAATTAAATAACTGACATAAAAGTTGATTATCAATCGTCATTCTCGCTGTCAGAATAAGGGAAATGGTATGTGAATGGTTTTTTTTCACTCAAATCATACATGTTTCTCAAACTACAAGATGGCAAACACTTAACAGCCTTACAATGTTTAAGAAAGGGAGAACTACCTTTGTCTCGCCTGGCACACCCCACCTAGATGACTCACTCACAAGTGCCGTTCGTGGCTCTAAGGAGAAGCTGGTGGCAGTTGAAGACCTGAAGTTTATAAGTTAAGAGGGAAGAAAAAAGACTTTCGCTTCACTTGTAAAGGATCGTATTCCTCGTATTACCAGTGGAGGATGGCTCATTACGGATCACGAGGTGAATTCCAGAATAACGGACATCTCAGCTCACCCAACCTCACCTGACTGTGTTATAGCGGTAGTTCTTGGAATGTTACCATGGATTTGGAGCGTTTATATCTGCAAGGGAAGTAATCAAGAGAAAAGGGTGGCTTAAATTTTTATGTAATCCAGCTGTAAAATTTCTTCTTTATGCCTTTGGCGCACCCCATTACCATGGACCACTAAACCTCGTATTCAGGAAATTGTTAAAAAGTAAAATGAACGAAAGCTGAGTTCCAACTACGAGTGTAAGTGATGATTATCAGAGAAGTATGAAGAGAGCATTGATTCTGCACCTATTCCGGGGTTTTTAAACTTGTTTTGTTAAAAACGCACGGTAAGAGTAACGAATGACGCCTATTCGGCAGTATTTGAACAAGGATGTTAGTCTGGATGAATTTGCTCTTTTATAAGCAGGCATGGACGTTTCATGGAAAACATGGCAACTCTTCAGAAGTAGCTCACCATTTTCACCGAATCAACCACCTCTTGGTAGCAATTAGTGCATTAAAATCAGACTTTAGCACATTGAATTTGGGACAAGAGTAATGAAGGAAGTTTTCTAAAGCTGTAGGATAACACCAACAGGAAATTTGATGTTTATCAAATTTCGAGCGACTGGACGGGACGAAAGCAATAGATTACCAAAATTATTTCGCAAGATAGCAGAAATCCATGCAATGAACTTTTATATCAACATGGCTAGTCCGTTTCTACCCCATTGAGGGAGGGTAGACTTTACAGCTATGACTAAAACTGGAATTTGATAAGACCACCAGAAGGGAATACCGAAGGACTTGGTTCTTGCCAGTCCAACATTAAATCCTGTTTCCTCCTAAATTGGCAGAAACACTTTAGCAAAACTTAAGCTGAGCCACTTGCTGCCAACAAGTCTGCACTTACCGAAGACCCGTCAAGATCAGCCTTCGTTTAATTTACACAGATTAGGCGTTACGTAGGGAAAACTCTCGAGCTATGTGATTAACTCAGGCACTTCAAGACCACATACAATGCACCTTAAAAGGAAGTCGCTTTTACTTCTTCAGCTCTACTCCAGTCAACAAGTTGCCGTACGTCACCGACTATTTCTATCCACCAGTCAAACGCTTGGTATAAGAAGGCGAGTGTGCCTTACCTAGTGTTTTTTGATAGGTACTTTAACGAAATTACCCATCCAACTCTTACTAGCGTCAGCAGGTATGCCAGCCAGCCGCCTCCGTAACCCTAGTTGCTACTAGGAGCGATCCACGAAAAGTTAATAGGTGGTGTTTTATAATGAAATTTTTCTGAATGGTCAAACCGCCGATTGACTGGTCATTTGGTATCCACCTGCTAGCATTTTTGGACTATTTGGTAGCAACCAGCACATCACTTCTCAAAACTGACTTCAATAAGTACAACATTCTACTGCAACAAATTCTCTCCAACGTAGTCATTCCTGAATCTTTATTGAATGGGAATCAAAATGCTATCCATCATGATTACGAAAGAGCGACTGCCAGAAAGACAACACTTGCGTGTGCCCATTATCAAATTACGGGCATTTTGTCACCGCTACAAGATACAAAGCGAATTGCCGACGAAAGCGCTAAGTTTTACCGCATTCCTCAATCGTGCCATTCCTGCATTTCTCGTCTATTCCTCTCTACTCTCCAATTTTTGCAGTTTGGCTTATGCACACTAGATAAAAGTTACCAAAAATGGATGGTATGGCCGAATACTCCATAAATTGGAGAAAAAACCATGCCATGGAAACCGAATATATATGAGGTGTGTAATAAGAGATTCAGTTTGCTTTTTGGATTGCACAGCTTATTTAAAATTTGCTCAAACTTGTCCACAAAATATACGCCTCATGAATGTCTGCTACATTTCATTTTTCTTTTCAATCGTCCAGAGCGCATAAACAAGAGTAAACGAAATGATCAAGGGTGAGCAAACAGGCCTTTGTGACTAACACAAGGTGCGCTTTGGAACGTTGCCAACGTTTAAGTTTTAATTTATCGTACATTATTAGTTTAAAGCGAATCTCCTGTTTAAATGCACAAGCTTTGCTTGTATGGCATAACTAATTGCAACCGACTACGTCACGTCTCAAGCTAGGTCGTTAAATTTCCTGTTCAAGAATGATGGAAAAAATGCTCAAAAATTTCCACACACAATACAATCAGTGCAAAACTGAGCAGGCCTTTATGGAATGCCACGAAGCTGTCTAAGATAGAAGTACTTCAAGCAGTGGGATTTGAGAACCAACTATTTTCGCTTGGATAGTAAGCAAAAGAGTTCTTTGGACAAAATTTGTAATTAATGATATGGGAGTTCCAACTCCACCCAGGAGAGCTGTATTTGAAGTGAAAACTCTAATTAAGTGGTCTCGTCTCTAAACTTTGGACCATTTATTGTAAATGACCTCAAAAACAACCCAGCACTAAGGCATGCAGCTATGATGAGAAGCACGAGAGTCACACGCCATACCCAATGAGGTACACTTTCCATCGTGGGGTAGTAACCACATCCCTGCATCCACACCACGTCTCCATTCGACTCATACGTTGGGTAGCCGCATCGACGAAAGAGACCCAAATGACTCACGCTACTGATTATTCTTCCTCCGGATGCAGGCAAGTCAACACTTCCGACTATCCAGAAAGGCAGGAGGCAGGAGGCGCAGCATATGCCTGCGGCAAGGACGGTGAGAAGAGACCAAATGAGAAGAAGACAGATAACTTGCCACTGAGGCGTCATCAAATGAGCCGCACATGCAGTGACTTCGGCGCTGTAGTCGAGAGCGAACCATTCTGAATAGTCTATGGAGTTGTGAGTGGAGATGAAGAGATCGGTTATGGTCTGCCATTGGTTAAGCAGACGTAGTGCAAGTGACTCATCAAATTCAGGCCTGTATCTGGCTTGAATGTGACGAGAAGTAACAGGCTTGGGTGCTGAAGCCTAGTCTGATACCCTCTAGCTTTGGTCATAGAAACATTTGAGAGGAACGATCTTCTACATTCCCGATTTGCCACACGATGACTCACGCCGCCTGGAGCATTGGTCAAGTGTTATAATGTGAAAAGCATCTTCAGGAGGCCTGCGAGCAAAAGAGGGCCTTAAAAGTATGATTAATTGTTATGGCGACTCATCATTTTTCATGACCGCATGAAGAGACCTTCTCGAACAAGTTGGAAAAAATATGGGAAGTAAGACTTATCAAAGAGGAACTTAGCTAATTTTTGTGGGGATATACAGCTAATAATGCATTTCCGAAGTGTAATTGCCAGCCTAAATTATTGAAGGAAAGCAAAAGAATTGGCAGACCTTCACTGGCTGGTAAATAAATTTGTCTTTGGCAGTGTTGGTAAGCATGCCTGTAATTTAATAAGGCACTTAGATCTGTGCCTCCTTCTTGGCAGACAAGCCGTGGCAACTATTGTGTTAATGCTGTGAATCCTGTTTGAGAAGGTTTTAAGGGCATGGCAGCAACCAACGTTCCATTAGGTTAATTCAAAGTGCGCGTTGGCACCAAACGATCAGAAAATGAAAGCGGATACATGCTAAACAACCAGTCATTTGCAATTTGACTGCTGACCCTATTTCCATGAAACAATGCTACCCATTATTGTCTTACGAATTGCTCGTAGAACCGTACGCTAGAATTTACAGCTAATTCGATGTAATGAAGAAATTTGAATTGCAAAATAAAGAACTTAATTGAATAACGATAGGTAAATATGAGTTCGGTGTGTAAATGTAAATTTTTTGTTGGATACTCGCATACATTATATGGTCCAAAATGTAAAGCAGGATGTGTCCTGCTTTTTACTGAATAGTTGACTGTCGAGAAGACAAGGTCCATAAACAGTAGTAACTTGGCAACTGGAGTGGCAAAGAAGGATAAAGCACAACTTTGAACATAGTCCCGGAGATTTAAACTGAATGACAGTTTCTCATAATAAACCTAAGTGACACCCGGACTATTTGAGTTAAAAAAGATCAAATTACGATGTGGTGATGATTTTATTTTAGAGAATTAATGAATACAAGTGATTAGAATGAAGCTTTTCTGCACTGTCTTTTACACTGTGGTAGGGAAAGGAAAAGCATATTAGAGTGGCAAGAAATGGAGGTCATTAACATGTAAATGGGAACGCTATGGTGGCATTACTACACACAGAAGCAGGTATGCATGTATGTAAGCTGTTACGGGTACCAAAGCCCTGCTCACCTGTCGCGAGCCAGTCCATTCCGGACGCCTTGAATCAACACAGCAAGTAAAGTTGATAGAGTCCATGCCTCAATCAAATTGTGACCACAAATGAATATTTCACTCAACCAAGTCGTGCCGACATCCTATATCTACTCTTACCTGTCGATGACTTCAACCACAGTCTTTATCGTGACCCCACCCTTGGGCAACTCAGCAGTTAGACCCATGGGTGGTGCAGCCATTTTAGAGACAGTTTCTTACACATCTGCATGTTTCCAGCACATAGCCAAGGCCATGGCCTCAGTCTCAGTAGCCAACTTTGTAAACATGCAAGCGGTGTGTCAAAAGCCTACTTCACCCTGAGAGCATGATGCCAGCATCACTTGTGGTGTGACGAATTGACACAAGAGCTAGGAGACAGGAGACAAATTGTTTGGTGGAAGGGATGGTGAACACAAACAGATGCTAAAGATGGGATTCTTACCGAGCGGTACATGCTGAGCGCCAGTATAATGTAAGTTCCGATTAAGCATCACCTAGCATAAATTAAAGGCAGAATTTTAAATTTTGCGATTCTGGTGATGCTTTACACAAAGACTAGTCCATATTTCTAAGCTTAGAAAGCAACATGTTTTTTTCAATCATCAAGGACAAAACTTTGGCGGGCTCTATTTGTTGTTACTCTTCGTACCTTTTCACAATGACATTCTGCTTAACTTGATGAGTTCCGACCACTGGTCTCCTGAAAATGGACAAAGAAATAGCTGGTGCTGCCTATAAATGGTTCCTTTTCGCAAAACAAACACAAAGGCAAGAAATCCACAGAAGTCTTACATGGGTAAAGTGGACCAGGAGCTGCACTCCGAACGCTACAAATCACGTTTGTACTGCTGTCTAAGCATATTCATCGACAATACATTCTATGAAAGCCAGGTTATGGAGCTCATGACGCGGAACAGGTAAAAGACAGTCAACAATCCAAAGCTGTCTTGCAACAATCTTCCAAATACTATACAGGCTGTCGCACTGGTTGATCTCCATCGAAGTCGGCATAAGTTACCACAACCTTATGTTTAAAAGACACAATAAAAGGCGTCAAAACTCCACCTGCTTACGCAATAAACTATCCTGATTGGCGTCAATTATCTCGAAGACTATTTCAGCTCTACTAAGAGGGCTTCCACTTAGGTGAATTGAAAAGCATAAGGACAATGTTATCGGATGGGAGCCTTAGATTTACGAACCGTCATGTACTGTCATTCGCCTCATGCCTGCTAGTGTGTGTGAGTTTGTGATTCCCAAGCAACCAACTAGTTGGTCTGCAAATTCTACCTTGACCATTACCCTCACTTTGCATCAGATAATGGCGTGGCACATTTGCAATGCTATGGTGATTCCCCTACTGCCATAGCGCATTTCTAAATGTCTTCTCAATTTTTATATACTAATAGGATTTTAGCAAAAAATACAGCAGCTGGAATTTCGATGTTGCTGTCAGGAATCTTTACAGCTTTCATGACAGTCTTGACAACGATACCTTTACTAAGGTAGGCATCTCCAGAACACGTCGATAGAGGAGAGATTGTGGTTCCAGGGAACAAAATTCGAGGGTACGATGCATTTTAGTCAGCAATCCTTGATGTATACAGTGATCGAAGTGGTCGAACCAAGCCGTGGTGCAAACACATTTTTATATCCATTGGAAGGAGCCTTTCTTCGGTCTATGCCCTCTGCGAAAATTGACCAACTAATCAGCTGCTTTGGTTTTGAGGTTAGAAGAAATTCATTACCAGGTTCGGACAACCAAACATTCTCAAATGGTTAAAGTATTTATCAGATTTTATGCTTATGAGGTCGCTGAAAACTAAGTGTTCCAAATCTGGACATCTAATAGCACAACCTAGTTAAGTATTCCTCACTTATTAATGAAAGAATTCAGAGCATTGAGAAGTTGCGGCTCGTCACAAGTAGATTCAATTTAGTGCTTCGAAAATCAAAAAAATAAAAGAGAGTAAAGGGTAGCTGACATGTCGGTAGACAGTCTACGCCCGGATAAGTCGCATAGTTAACCAATTTTTGAGTTTGAATTTCTAAAATTTATCACATTCATAGCACTTTAACTTGACAACTTGATGAAGGAATGCGAGAACTGTTACAAGTTTTGACAGTAAACTTCAAATTTTAAATTTGATTGGATGAAAAAGAAGTTGTAAGGAGAAGGAGGTCAAAGGGCTTATGGCTAACGTAGTTGCGGTGCCTCTTCAGTGTTGTCTTGGATTAAAAGCATTAGCAGACAGTAAGCAGCGACTGTGCTTTGATCTAAAATGCTGGAAAAATAAAGATAAAATGTAAACACAAGCACATTTTTCAGTCTATTGACTGCAGAAAGGTAACCCCATAGCCAAGTAGAAGGAACTAGCTCAAATATCGCTTTTGGATGTTTCTTCGTCCCAAGTAGTAAGGTAGTAAATGTTAAGAGGACGATTTGACAAGATTGATTCTTACAGCATCTTAAAATTGTTACATATGCATTGAGTACTGCAATGACTCCAAATGCCCAGGTCATGCTTATCAAAATTTAATCAAAACGCGTCGTAAACTAAGTGATACAAGACACAGTTCATCTGTTATCAATGTGTTGAGAAGTGGTTGAGAGGTTGGAAGCAAGACAAGAGTTTAGATTACCGCCGCAGTCCCTGAAGGCCACACCAATAAAACGCATTAAGAGTTGGGCCTCGGGATCCAAAGGAGGTGCCGGCACTGTCGTCAGCGCCGCAATTCTGCTAACGTCGTCCTTTATTATACATGCCTATTTTACTTCCGCATGGTTCTGCATCTGCATTAGGCTGTTCTAAAAGCATTAAAACCGGGTAAAAGCAGAGAAATGTGCGGTTTTGTCATCATAGTGATCTTCAGTGGTGTCATGGTTATCATCCCTGTTTTAGTCGTGCCCTTACTGATCTACTTATTGCCCTTTGTATCACCCTCCTCAGCATCCTTCTCTCCTACAAGTGTTGGAATTTAAGTATCTCGATGCAACCAAACTTGCACAGACTAACAATAATGCAGAAACAGACAAGCCCTACAACTGAGTACACATACATATCGAAGGTGCGAAGACACTCTACCACTAGCAAGCAATTGTTGAGCACAGCACCAAAGCAGACTCGTTGCTTTTACCCAATTTTTGATTTCAGACTTGACTCGTATGCGTTTAAATGGGGCTTGCACTAGCAGACTCAACCCACAACACATTTCGCCTGCACAGACGCTCTTTGCGTCCTTCGAAACTTGTGGCTTTCGATGCGATTGCGAATAAGGCCATCGATGCTCTCGCTACCATCAGCTTAAAATATAATAAGATTTTGTTTTATTTTGCAAAAACTAGAAGACACATTTAGGAAAGGACGAAGTTATGCAAAGATAGCAGCAGTGTTTTTGAGTTAATGTAGTCCTTAAACCATTTTTGCGTCCACGCCTTCAAATGGTTGCATTCAAAAAACCATTGGTAGCAGCAACAATGCCATGATGGCTAAAATAGAAGCAGAGGGTTTCAAGCAACTGATTCGAAATAAACGAAGGCTATAAATGCGTATTTGGCATCTTAGATCTTAGAGAAGTGTATGATAAGGCGCAATATATCGAAATAATGCCTGATCAGAAAAAAAAGAATGTTGTCAAATTGACTGGTAGAAAGAGGAAGGCAATAATGAGCAGTTTGACAATTCAACGAGTAAAGGAGTGCCTTACCCTTGAAAGCGTGCATCGACGCAGGGCCTATGGAATGCAAACATGTGGACATGTTGGCTCAATCAGTCAGTAGATTGGTGTAACACGATTAATAAATGCGAAACAGTGCATCGGCTTACCGGAGGAAGTCATCTTCGGCTTGTTCTGGGTAGCAGCTGAAGCTAGACCCAAGACAAACAGGGTTCATGCAATGTTGAATTAATGAACGCCCAATCTCAGAATTCCTGTTTACCAAGCAATTAGGCCCTAAGTACTCAGGACAGTTTCTCCAGACACATGGAATCAGTTTGCATAGGAGATAGAAAAGAAACTTACTCTTAGTTGCGTACGCAGGCATGGTAGCTACCAGAGTTGACAAGTCTAGGTGCAAAAATTATTTCGTACAATGCAGAAAACAGCTTCTTAATGAAGCGCTATTGCTATTCAGGTTTAGGTAGTCATTTCGGTCCCTACAGTGAAGCATCTTGTGCCACAATGGCGGCCGTTGAAAACACCCATTTTATAACCCAGCAAGGAACAGTGATACGCTCTACTTCAAGCCAATTATCTCGTTTGTACTGCCAATTAAACATCAAACAAAATTGACAAAGTCTTACCGAGAAGTCTTGAACAATGTAAAGTGAATCTCATTAGTGCACACAAGGCAAAGAAGTATAAAAACGAGTGGCAAGATCACCAATTCATACGACTTGTATGCTTACCCTTTACTTTTCCATGTTCTAAAAGTCAAAATACGCGGTCAAAATTATGAAATCGTCAATAAACCTTGTTACATCTTGGATAGTTCGATGACTGTGCCGGAAGAACTCGGCTTTGCAAAAGTTAGCTAACTCAAAGACGCCGAGAGCAAAAGTAATAAAGTCATCCTGACTTACGATTGCAATCCTTCACCTCCGGTGATATTCCTAAAGATGGTACCATTACTTAAAATACTACGTGGAAATGTCTTTGTAGTCTCTGTACATCATTCTTAGAGTAATGTAGAGCAAGATCAAAAGCAGGAAGAGTAAAGTAGCTAAAAAGGACTAGTTAGGATTGCGTACCACTTTGTGAATAGTCGATGGACACAGTCAAAACAGTTTTGAGGCCAGCGAAAACAAAGCTCTCACGAGATACGTCAGTTTTCCTTGGGAACACTCCACGAAATATCCTCAAATCTGCGTCTTTATCGCTCACCATGTCGGCTGAAATGGGAGTCAAATGAATGATAGCTAAACATTAATGCTCGTCTGAAATGGAGCATTAGTAAAGCGGCTTTTGTGTTTCGCAACTTCTATGGCATCAAGGGTCAAAAGGATGGTTGCATTGAGGGGACGTTTGGTACAATAAAACTTCAATTATCTGATTGGTTCTTGGACTCACTGCAAAATTCGTCCCCTTTGTGCAAAAGTTTAGTTCCCCTCCAAAAGCACAATGATGTTGCATTGATGTCAAAAGTCGCCTGTGTGACATACGTAGATAAATAAATCCCATTAACAGAGTGGCATTATGGTGAGGGTGCAAGTATGAGTTAAAGAGCAAAGTCCACCCTACGGAATACAATGCAAGAAATGTCGCACTAGAGTTGGCCACGTGAGGACAACAGATGTGCATTTAATTCAAGATGGGAGACCTGAGTCTGAATGCTGAGACATTCTATACACATTTACCGTAGAGTCGTAGTTTACACCTCCAACTGCGAAATCGACTCTAAACCAAGGAGTGTCATTGACAAATCTGGAGAGAGGGAACGACGTCCACAAATCAACTTCACCTGCCATAAACAAGAGTGTGTTAGATGAAACCTTGGCTTGTTTCTGCCAAACATGCATTACTGGTGAGCACACTAAAAAAGGGAGTCAATGAAATGCACAGACGCTATCAGTTATCAACCCTTGAAGCTACAAACAAAACACATTTTTGAGATTGCTATCCCTTGTTGACCCCTATCTCAGTGCATTCCTCTTCTCCTCCCTTCTTCGATCAGTTAGACCAGTGATATCACAAGCAGCACAGATTACCTGGAGCAGGCTTTGTAAAATTGCAATGTGGCACAAAAAACGTTGTTGAGGCTACTCTAGGACGAGCTGTTAACTCATCCATCTCCATGATCTTTTGTGCAGTCACATTATTCAGAGTGATGTTAACATAACCTACAAGAGATACAAGTTCGAGTAAGCAGTTGTGGTGCACATTCTCCTCCTCATGGCAGATTCATTGGGAAATAACTCTGAGCATTCAATACTGTTCGCATCAATTTCCTTTTAAAGAATGGTCAGTCATATAATGTAATGTGATGATGGGTGAAGGGACACACTGACTTTCGTTGATTGCAAGAATAAAACTTGAATTGATTGCAAGCAGTCAATCATGGGGCGAAAATCTCTCATCTTAAGTGCTTGCAGTAAACAAATGGTATTTTGGCATTGCGTCTAATTGCAGTACACTTTGTTGGAGTTTTGGTGAACTGTGATTATCTCATAATGACAACGGTTAACGTACCTGGACCTCTGTTACAGGGTTCGCCCCAAGGTTTTATTTCCCAGAGCATGCATTGGTTGCGCATAATTGACATTGTTCCCAGTACTGTGTCGTTGATGAGAACCGTTCTCTAATAGCAAAAGTTGAACAAATAAATGAATGTGTCACGCTACTTATCAAGCATCAGCATTTCGATACTACTGGTAAAATAAACTAATAGCATTTTTATCGAACGATTCGATATGCAATGATAACTCTTTTAGGCCCACTTCACAATGCGTACAAATTTGTCATTGTACTCGTAGGACATTGTGTCCGAAGGTCCCGATGGCTTTCCAATCACTCGTGACCCCCACATCCTTGGGGCATTTTCACCTTCAAGAGAAGGGAAACGGAGTTCATCCTTTCTGCTCCATGTTAGTACCATTCAAGTGCAGCATCCTCAACTAGAACAACAATCGTGCTGCCACTCAATGTCTCTGAATTAGCATACCTACTCCATAGAAGTAATGGCAACGCACTGAGTCATCACTGACTAGGATGAGCTTTGATTACCTCGTCCTGCACCTTAACGTAGTCTTGTCATACAACTTTCATTCAAGCACTGTATAGCTCAAGAGTGCATATAAATGCATGTTAAAGTACTTCTTAAACTTTAATGCAAGATACTAAATAGCCGAGCAAATGTTACTGAAGACTTGACAACTGAAGCTACATCAAACATTATGTATTGTGTAAAATAGCCTGAATCCCAAGTGACGCTTCGAATAGAATAAGAAAGTAATGACAATATGAAATCGTACTTGAAGTAGAAACGACAAAAATGAGGACAGCAGCGAGTGCCAGCATTGCACTTTCCCTTGACTGTTGGAGAGTGTTGTGCGTGCGGTTTTATTCTCCCCAATGTGAAACTCACCAATAGGATTAGTTGACATTGTGGAGTGTCAGCTTTGATAGAGAGTAGGAGGACCTTCGGCTCAGTGATGATAACGAAGTTGCACAAGATTACCTAACTTCATTTTCATTTTATGTTCATACGAGGGCAAATTATCTTACCATTCTAATGCAGATGAAGACACATTACGTCTTCAAAACAAACAGAAAATTCAAGCTACAATGAAAACATGAGAGATCGGCAAATCTCAAGGCATCCACACATTGTTACTGTCATTGAAATGCAAAAGAAAACATGAGAATAGAAAACTACGCATTCACAAGTGTAGCAAAAGAGGTTGTGGAAACAAATGCTTCATTAAGTGGCCTTCTACATCAAGCCCTTCTTTTCACTTAAACATTTTGACGCATTGTGTCAAAGTATGCCAACGGCTCGGTAATACCACATCAACCTCTTTGGTGGTTGCATCTTTAGTTGAGGTTGTCTGGTGTTATTGCTGGTCTTCTCCAATCTGTGCCAACCTTCCCTACATAAGTGAACATCGTATTACGTTTCTTTACAGCAGACCTTTTTTGTGAAAAAAAACGATGACTCGTGTAAATGAGATCCTTTCCACGGCCACACACAATCGCTGTGGATTATCAGTATGACCAGAGCTTAAATTCATTCGGATCAGAAGGGAATAGGGAGTCTGATGTTGCAAACGTCGGTGAAAGACCTCAGATTGTAGTTTCCGAGATATTCGATACAATCAAAATAAAGGAGTTGACTGCAAAAGCATTTAGTTAGATTGAGGAATAGGTGAAGTGATTTGGGGGGTACATATAATAAACCTTGTTATACCATCCTTGTTAAGGGAATACCACTACAATGATTTTAATAACTCTTCTTTTAAGTTCGGATATGCCCCTGTTTATGCAATTCGTTAAGAAATCACTAATTCCACTAGGGAAGGTGCGCCAAAGCTGGAACTCATACCTTTCCCATCATATATTAGCTCTGCCATCGGTTTTGCCAGAAGTTGTATGTGAACTTGCACAACAACCACCTTCCACTTACGAAAACCCTGCCAAGTAGACAGTGCGATAAACACCTCTCTCTGCTCCAATCAACTTAAATGGCATCACACAAGGGGTCATCCTCAACATCCAATTAAACACAATTTGGGGTGATACTTGAGAAATGGTTGATCAATATGAGGTTAGTAATGGGAAAGCTGGCAAAGGAGCTGGCGATTCTCCTTATACTAAACTGAACGTTACAACATGATGTTGCCACATACTCATTCATGTTGAGTTATTTCTTATACTCGAGGAGCCACTCTATGTTCACAAAGTGCCAATGTCCCGCCAATTGGAGCGGATAAGCATTGTTAGCGTTTTATAATAGTAGTGTCCTCTGGATAAAATAAATTGCTTTGCACGACCCTGTCGTTACCGCAGAAATTCAATACCACAGCGAGATTCATACTTAGCGGTTCTACAATCACCATGTCCGCAATTCCCACCCAGCAAGATAGTTCAACATGTTAAAACTTTCTATATTATGCATCGGTTAGCGCTGACTACAAAATTAATGACTATTTTCAAGTTTAATGCATGTGTGTTATTAAGTTTTCTTGCATCTCTTTGTATAAGTCTCCTATGATCAAAAAAGTCCCGTATTCCTCGGATCCGCTTGCCTCTATCGACAAAGATCGTAAACTCAAAAACAAACTCGCCATTGCATGATTGTTTACCATAATACTGACATTGCTCTGAGACAATTGCGCCAGAGACTTCAGGTTAAGCTACGCGTTTGGCGTTAGACCAGTAATACAACTTCACCAAAGTTTGGTGGCATCAGAGGTCGATAAAGTTTGATGTGAATTCACCAACCTTTTTGTTGATGGTCTTGTGAAGCGTTTTTGGCAGTAAGCAGGCAATGGTGGAATGTAGGCTTAGGAAAATGGAGAAGTTGCCTTCTTAAATGCTGACAACGTATGTAAGACCCACATTCGATAGGCGCGTAAGAGCACGCTTTTATTGCTAGGTAGCTGAGTCATTAATTGTTGTCTACAACTGCTGTCTTCGCTTGCACACTTCATGCCAGTCCGCTCGCTTGATTGGTGGCCACTCAGGAGTGACTCAACGAAAACACCATCCTGGCTACTTTCTAGAATGCTCGAAAAAAAAACCCTTAATGTTATTTGATGAATTTAAAAAAGGAAGTTACTTCTGGGGCTTCAAGCATCATCATGACTTCCTTGCTTGGAGAATGGCGTGAATGTAGTTGCGTGCTTCTTATCTGTAAACAGTGACTAGCCTCTCAAAAAGTCCGAGATGGCTAAATGTCTGCCACAACACCTACAGCAACGTGAATTGAGCTAATATCGCATTATTTCTAGCCCCTTTCACCAAAGTTAATGGTACCACATAAAACTTATTGCAACTAACCGAATCCTGTCGTAAATAAGTCCATCCTTATAATCCGCTATGATCATTTGAGAAATTGCCATGTTTTATAGAGTCTAAAATGTGCGGTTCTCACGCTCTAGCATTAGTATTGACGAAATTTCCTTATGTAGCACTGTCACACCGGAATGGCACGTACACCGTTGGAATCCCTGATAAGATCCGAGATAAGGATGGGGAAAATGCAAAATCGTCTACCTGATGTAATAAGTAGAGAATAAGTTGTTTCATAGCAGGTTATTAACGGATAGTGCCAGTGTTTTGCACGAGACTTCACATTGGCCCAAATTTCTTAACTTATTGAAGCGTTTCCTTCTCGGTGATTGAATGCGTTTGAAATAATTATAAGGTGAATAAGCTTGGTTGGAAGCTGTGAAGTAGCAAATAAAGCACATCACGTGCCCTAGTGCATGAACGAGCATCCATTTATGAGAAAAAAGTGCTTTAAAGTAATCTCACTACCATTTTGGCTCAAAAACCCATGACAAATCACTTGAGCAGAAGCAGCAATTTGAATTTCAACAGTGATCGGTGTCCGGACTACTCCCATCATCCCACAGAAATAAGACTCGGAGAAGTCTACTTCTGCCTGGTACTCGATGACGCGTTCTTAATCTTCAGAGGTCTCATTGGACAGTAGGATACCATGAGCAACCTCACAAGCGTCACTGTGTCCCAAGCATGGTGGGTCACCCGATTCCACTTTAGGTGGTTTTGGATGCTTTAGCTTCTACTTCCCCACAAGTCCGTGCTGTGCATTTCCGATTTCGATAAAACATTTGACAAACTTTTGCAAAGGCCTGCCGAATTCGGGAAGCTACTAAGTTGCGCATTTGTGTAACCTGGCGATGTAAGCCTAGTAAACAAGAGGTTTGAATGGATTTCTATTACTACTACCTCGTCTGTCAGCACTATCGAGATTGACACCTCATTATTAACACCCACGAATCGGCTTCTTGTAGGCAAACAAACGCTACTTTGCAGATTGTAGTGCTTGGTTTCGGAAGACTTAGTTAAGACAAGTTTGACAGAGTTATTCTTGTTGAAGTTGCGAAAGGTGAGCGCAACGTAAGTGGGGAAGAGAGTGAAGTAGATCTCCTCTCTGCTTCAAGATTAACCTATATACCACTCTGTTAATAAAATCTCCACCTCATCCATTCTCATTCGTTAATGCGTTACACAAGTCTCTACACTCTGTCTCCAAAGTAGTGACTTTGCACATCACCTGTTTTATTCAAAACCACTCATTATGTCACCCTGCACTGCAAATGTTCGCTTCTGTGCTGCAACACGCGAACGTTGTGAAAGTGAACCGGGAGAAGTGGAGGTGCATAACGAGCTTTATTACTAACTGACCAAAACAACGCGGATTGTGACAGGATCCATGAAGGTAGAGGAAGAGAGTTTCGAGGCACAGGTGCACAGAAAGCATCCCCATACGCCGAACAGCAACAGCAGCACGAGCGTGCACGAGACTTGGTGGTGAGTGACATTGAAATCACCCACTCCGAAGGAAATGGTAGGTCAATTACTCACTGTGGGGTCGAGACGCATGCTGACGTAGAGTTATAGAATTCTAGGAGATCTTCAACTCACCGATTTGGTACTCCGAAGTCTATTTTAAGCGCATATGATATCCGACGCCCATCCAATGTTCGCTCACAAGTATAAACGGAAATTTGGTGGTATTAGACTGAGACTTGGGTTCAGCGGATGAAGTAACCTAAGCAAATAGGGATTGGCACATTATTCGTTTACGAGCTGCGCATGAGTGGTTTTCACCGAAGCATCTGCAGTTACAGGTACTTGTGCATCAGATATTGCCACACCAGCACGTAAATATGTAACGTAGTAACGGAGTCAATGAAAAATTCTAGGGCGATTGCCGGACACCAAACAACATATAAGGTTACCCAAGTTTTGCGACAAAATGAGTTGAGTTGTCTGGGTCACTCAGCGGGAAGATGTGGCATTCATTTGAGCAAGATCAAATGGAGTCGAAATATTGGCTTATTGGTCAAGGATAAACAAACTAATTGTAGACTTTTGTCGAAGACTTGGAAGGCATCTTGAAGGGATGCATTTTAATCACGACTTTATTCTGACACTGTCCACTTGTTTGAAACCATTGACAACCTCTGAAAATGCACTAATATGCATTTAGTGATCTCATTTTGAAGGACGCCCGTTTCCTGGTTCTTGAATACTTCATTTTCACGCACGAAGTTCACTCAGGTCCTGATTTTTACAGGAGTCTTCATAGACACGTAGTTCAATCGCAGCCAATAAACACAGTCTTCACCATCGACAATAAACGACGGGTGGATGTTGAACATAATGTAGTGGAATAATATCGAGGAGCACCAACCGAAGACCTACTGAGAAAAATTAGAGTGCTTGCAAAACAGTCGGCACATAAACCGATACGAATGACCAAATTTGGTCATTGGGGACTCCAAGTCAACCAGTAGATCCCTGCTCATGCATACGACTGGTCCGCAGCGATCGAGCGACTGATTAATTTTCCTTTCCTCAGTCCCTTGAAGTGTGCTTTAAGGCCGTTTCGAGCACTATACCTTTAGTTCTGCCAGCACTACAATAATCTACAAATTGAATGGTTGATGACCATCATCAAGACAACGTTGGCTTTTTTCTTAGTGGATCATTATTTGAACTTTTGGCAGTTTTGTCAGCTCGTGTTTTTATTCCTTGGTGCCGAAACACTAGCAATGAATAAAGCTGTGGTTCTGAAATCACTGTCATGCTCTTTAGCTATCAATGTCAGTGTACGAACTTGTGTTATTCCATTTGTAGCCTGAAAGCAGCAATTTAGGGACCATCGCCTTTCTTCTTTGTTTGGCAGTTGATAGCAATGACAGATAAAACACTAATTCACTATGTAAATTTGTACCTTCGCCCGCAGCTGCCATGATTAAGTCACCCGTCACTCGAACTTAATGTCCTCGCCTGTATGCGGTAAAAAAGGTGTTTACTTTAAAAATAACCTTCTATAGGAATATTTGCTTTGGTGTCAGCAGTGTCGCCTTTATGGACCTATTTCCGGAGGATATTTTATGGAATAGCAAGGAGTTACGCAGCAAAATTTCGCCGCACTCAGAAGTAATATCCACCTTGGCAAAAAGGCTTCATCAGCCAAGGTACCAAACACAATGGTCTCCAAAAATCCAAGAATGCGGACTAGCTCGATTGTTATGTATGCTGTTTGGTAAATTTCACACCTTGCGAATAGAACTTGATACTTTGGGTCACTCTCATTTTCTTCTGTAGGTGTATGCAATCCACTCATCTTTTTACTGCCGAGAGGTACATTTTCTTGCCATAGATAAACTTAGTCACAAAAAACAAGGCAAGCGCTAAATAGCACTCGACCTCAAATACCTAAATGACCTACCTACTGCAAGAAGGGACATGCCATCTCTAGTTGTTGGGATCCATAACTTAAAGGCGGAAATACTATAAAACCTAGCATTTTATCAAAAACTGTCTTTTATAAGCAGCTTTTGGGGAAGTAAGTTGCGTTTCACTCGCTACGATATTTACCTTGCCTACAAAGAGTCCAAGTTAAAGTTATTATTACTGCTATATCCATGTGTACAGCCGGTTCGCATCGATGGACAGACTACTTCCTCTCATTAACTACTTCTAGTACAGTTTGTTGTCAGTCCTAGTTTAGACCTTGCTGCTGCAGCCGGTTCTGCACTTATACTTAAGTTACAATGCCTCTTCCTCTGTGTCTGTGGTTTTACTACTGTCTCGTCAGCATGGTCATATCGAAGTGGCTTTGGTCATTTGTACTCTCTGTGCTCTGGTAATGCGGCAGTAGCTCCCAATTCCATACCCTTCATTTTAAGACTTCTCTTCCAGCGTGATCGCTTCAACAACGTTCACGTATTGCGTCTCTACGATTCCCATTTGTTCTGCAATCCAATATGGGCGTATGATTAGTGGGATGTGATGCAATGTGATAATAACTAAGGTGGGTCGACAGCGAATGCTTTGGAATTTGACCATAGTGTGCTAGCTAGGGCGCATTGGACATTAGGCGAGGACACGGTGGCTATTTCCTCTATGGTATAACCAAAAGTTCGTTATTGAAGAACGGAGGCTAGTAACTGAATTCCACTTAAATGCAACAATTCTCAGGTGTAGAAGCATAAAGATGGTGGCTGAGGCATGGCCAGCCTGATTGAGGAATGAAGAGGCGTAAGGGTGACCAGGTGTTTAGTGGATGGGCTATATCTCTATTGTGTGATCTCGTGTTGGCTGCCTGAGTATTGCAGATGCGGTCACACTAAGGAAAAAAGCAACCTTCAACAACATGGTTGGCTTTGATGCTAACAGTGGCGTCAGCACTAGTCTGATTAAAGGGAAGTTCCAAAGGGGCGTGGCTGGACAATGCCTCTCGATAATGTTAAACTAAAAGGGGAAATTCGCCCCAAACGATTGGACCCAAAGGGTGTCCTATCCCGGTAGTGGCTCTTTTCATTTGATGTAATTCAGTTCTTGTGAACAGGTTCCTGCATTTTAGCATATAAAATGTCAACCATTTGCATCAGTCGATAAAGCCTCCAAATTCGGATCCATTTAGAACATCTTTGATATTTTCAGATTATAAAGTGTGCAAGTGCTTTTGAGATCCAGTCTAGGACTATAATGCATTAACGTTAGCTTCATCCCTCTTGATTACCCAATGTAAAGTGAAGACGCGTCCCAAGCACCGATGTCAAAATCAGTCATGCAGACCAATCACTAGGCTTGAGTGAATCACTTGGTAACTCGAGCTGTCAGGGCACGGTTACGGACTCGTCGCGTTCCTCCACTTACCAAGACACCTGTGCAATGGAGAACGCTGCATCAAAGTTCTGTCTATTAAAAACTGGCAAGAATCCAAACTCACCCCGTTTACAACAATGAGCGATCTACAGTTAAAGACTGAGGAATAATTTGGCCTTTGCGATGCTCCCTTCGTGGGCTAACTTTTCTGCCGAAAATTGAGGCACGTGAGGTGGTAGGCCTTAATATCGTTTAAGATTAAATGTTTCTAGCGTCTTGTTTGCCTGTTTAAAGATCTAACGCTTGCAAACTTTATGATCATAAAAATTGGGATCAAGGCACCCCCATCATGAATCAATGCCACTGTTTTAAATGCTTCATGAAGTTGTATCAATCATACAAAGCATTTTTACTGGGCCATCCTCTTCAATGTAAAGACATCAGACTATAATTGGATTGCTTGGACCTAACAATCATCTGTGCTTTTAAGCCTCTTTGTTTCAGTGTAGGGATACAATTTTGAAGTGGTACCGTACAGGTGCTGCCTACCTCGACTTCTCTCACAATGATCACGGAGTATTCATAATTTAATAATTAAGTCATCTTTGGCAAGATTTTCCAGTTTTTCGGTTGTGAATGGACTACATGATTCGTGTAGTAGGTGCTTGCCGGCGACACTACTCTAATGCAAAACTACTCTACTCCAGCATTACAAACTCGTAGGTGGGACGTTGAAACAGAGTTTACGTAATCAGACCAAGAAGTCTTAGGCTCATATCACTAAAACCAAAATTTTAGCTCCTTCATTTATAGCAGCCGTCCTATTCTTGCATCGGCTGATTGTGTTATTAAGAAGTAAAAATTATACCATGGTTTTGATGGGACATAAGTCAAGGATGACCAAGAGTGGAGTCGGGAATAGCCTTCCAATATCACCAACTGGTTGACTGCTTTCGAGAGCCCATAAATGCTCGCGAAGTCTGGGTTGTCAGTAGCAGATGACGTGTGGTTCTCCAACTATGTTTCTGGGCAGTGTCGTGAGCAGCAAACAAAATGAACTCAGATTTCTGACTTGGATGGGTTGGTAGCATCGACAGTCGGTCGGGGAGTTTGGTGTTTACAAATGTGTCCACTTGTTGTCCATCTGAGGCAATCACCTCTGCACAGAAGACAAAATAGTTGCGAACTACACATTTTTTAAAGCCATCTGCTGTAATTGAAGAAGAGCACCAACTCGTGTGGTTACCACGGTTCAAGGTAGCAATAGGAAGCAGCGCGTAATCAGCTAATGATAATGGGGTTAAAGGAAAGTCATTTCTGAACTCGCAGTAATCGACTCTCTATCAGCACAGTAGTATACTATGCCAGTTAACTGACAAGATTTTTAACTTATTTCCTTTAAAGAAGCCATTTACCTGATAGGCGAGCTATCTACTGGTAGATATGTTGAAGGTAAGTTGTATCCCGTCTCCGAAGTCCAGATAACCAGATCTAGCAAATTCTAGTCGTGCACACAGAATTAGCAGCATCATTAGCATCACCACCAACACTGGCAAGAAGATCAACCATAAATTGACTAAAAGTACCCAATCGAGTAGGTTTGTCGCTGAAGGCCAGATGCATGCACAAACGTAGATTTACTTGCTGACTTGGACACATCGCCGAACATATTCGGCTATCGGCATCTGGATATGAACCAATAGTTTTGCAAACAGTTGGGCCTTCGGATCTACCACCAAATCAGGAGTTTGAGTCTTATCAACCATGCTCGGATGTATCCAGTGTCCAATGCTTATCTGTTGGGGTTGATGATGATGATGATGATGATCATGACGGCAAATTTGCAAATTACCTGCAAAACTGATGGCTTGATATATAAGGCCATTTGTCGGAATTTTAGAGCCAAATGCACAGCGATTTCTTTAGCTAAACATGCAGTGACTGGCATTTCTGTGTGGTAGATGAAAGCTGTCAAAACGCGGGCAAAGAACATCCCTCTGACTAAACCTTCAGCATGTAAACAATCACAATCTTATATGGTCGACTATGGGACCTGTAAGTGGAGTGAAGTCAAGATGAAAAGTGTACTTAAAGGCTGAGATGTTTAGGAGACCTTTTATTAATACCTGCTGCGAGGCCTTGCAGACTCTGGTTCCAGGTTGAGTTCAACCACCTGGCCTCTCTCCATGCATGTAAATGGACCATAGAAGGAAGTGGAAAATGCCGAAGCGGAAATAGATCTGAAGCCTATAAATGCTTGCTAGTGTGCGCCTCTGGACTTAGTTGACCGATCCACAAGCTGTTTCTCCTCGAATGGCGACACTCATACAATTTGTGAACAGGCTCCCTTTATGCCCATTCTGCTGCTCGGTGTGCGCGCATTTGGCTTGACACCTCTTTATTCCAGCTTCATAGTTTGAAAACAAGAACTAGACTTGGATATTTCATCTTCCTTCTACCTTGCTAAAAAAATCTGCTCTGCATTTTTATGCCTTTGACTCTACGTCTTTAGTTCCCCTTATTCACTTTCGCAACGTTTACATGTTGTGCAACTATAGTGTCCAGTTAGCTCCCAACGTGACAAGGGGAAGGGAACATGACTGATAACGAAGTATTGAAGTTGAGCATGCTGGCTATTGTAAGGTACTGGGAATTAAGAAGAGCCAAGATAGTAATAAAACAACCCAGAAAATTCGTTGAGAATCGAATGGCCCGCGACTATGACTCAGTAGGTAAACTGACAAGAGCGAGGCAAAGCAATTTCAAAGAAATTAATTTACAAATAACTGCCTCTGTTTACAAATACAAATTAACCACTCTAAAAATCCGTATCAACAGTCTTGAGACGAACTCCTGTGTGCTAAATTTGGATATGTAGTTTTAAGTCTACTACTCATTAAAATAAATCTGGCGACAGTGGACTACTTAATGCTTTTAAGTCTGTTCTTTCTTCTCGCACTTTCTGCACCAAGACATATTAGACCATTCTCAACATGTGTGTGCTACTATTGGCGCGAGAACTAGCTAAAACGAGGGCGCCTCCATCTGCAGCGGGTGTCACTTTCACCTGCCTAGTCGGTACTACTTATAGCCCCTTTTCATGTACTAGTCGAATTTCACAGAGTCTTTCATTTATTGTCTGCAGCTGGAGTGGTGGCTTTGGTCTTTTCCGCCTTCTTTCGGGTTGCACGGTCCTTCTTATCATCGTCTCCTTGCTTCTCCCCATTTGGATTCCGAAGTCAACCGCATCACCATTGTACGGGCTGAAGTGAGTTCGCAACAACTAGCCGCGTAAGCGGACCAATAATTCTAAGTGCAGTGGCTAAGATTACTAAATTGGTCAGGGATCTCGGATTATAATTATTAGAAGGAATTGTTCCAAGGGCTGGTTATGAATATACTTTTCTGGGAAATCAGCAATGGCCGACACTTCGGCGAGACGAATGGAGGAGCTGATGGTCAGAGATGGAATAACTCTTGTCGCAATCTTGCATTGAGTGGATCCTTGAAGTACCTCTCGATAATTGGCTACCCCTGCATTCTCAATTGTCGCACCATCGTTCGATGATTGCCTGCATTTGTGTTGAGTCCGGTCAAATTGTTCAAGATAGTGTGATCGAAGGTACTCCAATCGGTTGTCAAGAAACTTCCATAGCCGGAATGCACGCAAACTGTCCACGAATTAGCGAAAAAAATGTTGACACTCATTAAAAGTTTCGACAGACATGAAAAGCAACAAGTGGCACTCTAAGGCCCAAAAAATATCCTTGCTTTGAATGATTGAAATCATCCGTGACTTCCTCGCGAGCATTGCTTAACTGGTATGACTCAATATCAACCTCAAAGATTGCAATGGCTTGCCTGTTGTGAAGTTGCTTTCTGGGCCATTCCTTTATTCCTTCCTTCCTTCCTTCCTCTGGATCTTGAACTCACCAAATATTCTAGCTGAAATATGATTTGCCACAATAGTAACGGGAAGGGTCCACTCAAATTTTCCCTTGGAGCAAAGGGTGCGCTTCCTTGATCGTGTTGCCTACCTCGATAACATCACCTTCCTCGGTGCACCATCACCAACACTAGACTACCAAGCCAGGGATCTACCTAACTACTTAACTGTTGTTCAATAAACAGATGCAAATGGCCAAGTGTAGCCATTGGCGTAGGGCTAAAAATAAGTCGGTGGACCAATTCTCACCCACTGGCAATTTGAAGTGTGATTTTACAACCATCCTTCATGCACATATGCTCGTCTGCATTACACTACCGCCTTTCTCGTCCTCGTAAATATAGCCAATATCTTTGTAGCCTAGTCAGAGTGAGGTGTTTTCGGTATTGCAGTCTTTAGCTCCGTGATAGGCACTTGACAAAGACTACAATGTTCATTTCACAAACACCAATTTGCATTTTACATTTACATTTTAAAAGTGGTGTGCTGATCACGCAGCTGTCTTTCCTTGAGTATGACACTTAGACCGTGGAGATCCAAGACCTCCTTGAAACAGAAAGAAGACATAATATCGATGCGGACTATGTATTATTGGCATACGATCGGACTAAAGGGTTACTGGTGGGTTCCATAAGCTATGCCGTCTAGACTTTAGTGGCCGCGAAACCCAAAACAAAGAGCTAAATACGAAATCAAAGTAATACGGTGATAGCTATCAGTCATCGTCACATTTACCATCTCACTGCTTGGAATAACGAATCATCTTTAACTGGCATCCAAGCTAGTCCCTTCCACCTGACTGCAAGATAATTTGTTCGCAGTCCGTGGGCTGAAAACCTTGTTTGTGCGTGGATTTAATCCTCACTTTTCATATTTTATGTCAAAGTAGAGCTGCTACTTACTCTCTTTTAAGGTCTCCAACCAAAGACACCACAGAGGAAGCGCCGGTACGAAGTGAGCTATAATTTCCCTTCATCTCCTCCTCCTCCTGATAACTGCCACTATGGTCTAACCAAATTCAAATTTTTAGATTAAATGCCAAAAATTGCAGCTGTTCTTGCATTCCTGTCACAAGTTGTCAAATAATTTGTGTCATCAGTCCGATCAATTTTGGACATTCAAACTTAAAAGTAAGCCATTGTTCGAGCCAATTAACTGTTGAATGTCTACCCACATGTAGTTACCATTGAAATCAATGGTTTAAATCTTTTCGACAGACCAAAGTGAATCTGCTTGTAACGATTTGCAATTGTTTTATGCTTTGTTTCCCTTGAATAATAAATTAGGAATGCTTAACAACGACGCGACATTGGATTCTCATTTGTCACACAGTCTACTTGCTAAGACGTGGTCTTCCTTCATTACCCTAATGCTTCGAACTCCGGAAGACCTTCCAAACATTTAACTTTCACATATTTGGTTTTTGGTGACCTTGTGAACTTAGATTCTGACGAAGCATCTAATCACTAGAGGATTTCTAGCCATTTAAACTTGGCACAGAGTCCCCCCTAACTTTAAAAACAAAACAACTGATTGGATAGTCAACATTTGTAGGAGGCATAGACCAAGGAAAGAGCCTGTTCAAGGAACAGAAAAGTCTGATTGCACCACGACCTGATCTGACCGATATGAGTGCTGCATACACCATAAGCCACCAAATCAACTACATCGTGCCTTCTATTCTTGTTTTACATGGCATCAACTACTTCATGAATCGACGTCTTCCAGATGTGTCCACTTTTGTAAAAGACCCCTAATAAAGCTGCTAAGCGACTGGCTCGATGGTTGTGGAGATTCCCAACAGCCTTGTCATAACCCTACTAGCATATGAATTGGGAAGACATCCAGAAATGCACTATAGCGGTGAGGAAATGGCCACAGGCTTGTAAATGTACTACGCCATTATCATATGCAAAGTGAGGGCAACGACCAAGATAAAAGTTGCAGACCTTCTAGTTGGTTATTTGGGAATCAGGAACTAACAGGCCCACTGGCAGCTATGAGACAAATTGCAGTGCAGCTGCCTGATGCCAGAGGACGGTTCGTAAATCTGAGGAACCCAGCCGAGAAATTTGTTATTTTTGCTTCCCCATCCACCCGCGTGGAAGTCTTCTCAGGAGTATAGAATTCACCTCCGAGACTAAGGATACAGACCAAGATGGTGCCTTGCATAGGCAGGTGGAGACATGACACATTTTGATGGGTCATTTGAACCTAGAATCGCAGCAACTCCTGCCGTTAATGACGAGGATCAACTAGTGAAGCAGTCTGTAAAATAGTCAAAAATCTGTTTGCTTTCAGCTTTAGCGGGAGGTAGATTTACCCAGATTTATGGAGGTTATCGTAGTACAGCTTTGGATCATTGACTGCCTTTACCTATTTCATGTCGTAAGCCCCACGGCTTGGATTCAATAGAATATGTTGACGTAGAAACCTCTTAAACAACAGAGCAAATAGGATTTGTGGAATTTGAAGTGCAGCCTCTCACCCACTTTGCCTGTGTGACCCTTTTGAAGAATTCTCGCGTTTGTGCTTAACATGGAAAAGGAACCATTTATAGGCAGCACCAACTATGCATTGCTCACTTTTTGGAAGAACAGAGGTTGAAATTAAGTCAACTAAGCAAGAGGTTGTTGTAAAAAGATACGATAATTAACAACAGCAGAGCTTGCTAAAGGTTTTTTTGATGATTGAGAAAAGTAATGCTTCCTAAGCTTAGAAATATGGAGCTGTCCTTGAGTTATGTGTTACCAAAATATGCTTGTACAAAAGAGCTCTAATCACAATTATCAGAATTCTGACTTTGGCTTACGTCCATACGACTGAGGCGCTGGTCAGCCGGGGCTTCCATTCTATTGGTGCCCAGCAAGTACCGCTTATTAGGAATCCCAGTTTTAGTGTCTGATCGTGTACATCACTCCTCTCATCAGATGATTGGCCTCCAGTCTCCTAGGCCTTGTGCACCTTCGCTGCACCAGAGATGATGCTGTCATAATGCTCTCAAGGTGGAGTAGGCATTTCACACACCGTTTGCATGTTTACGGAAGTGACTACCAAGACTGAGGCCATGGCCTTGGCTGCGTGCTGAGAACGAGGCCACCATGACTGAGGTCGTTAATGCTACGCAGATGCGCAATCAACCGTCCAAAAAAGGGCTTCACCACTCATGGGTCTAGCTGCTGAGTTGCTGAATATACAAATGCTTAAGCGTAGGGTTGCGATATACACTGTGGTTGAAATCACTTATAGACACGGGTAGATGTAGGCTGTTGGTAAATCTTTGTTGACTGAAAACTTCGTTCCTGGTCAAAAGTTGATGGATGGATGGATGGATTTCCCATGAACGTTGTTTGCTGTCTTGATTCGAGGTGTCCGAAATAGACTGGCTTGCAACACTTGCGTGGGACATCGGTACCCGTAACAGGTCACACACATGGCACGCTTGTGTGTAGCATTGCCATCATAGCAGTCTCAGCTGCAGTTTCAATTTATTCATTTCTTGCCATTCTAATAGGTAATTTCCTTTCCTTTCACATTACAAGAGGCAATAAAACAAAACTTCGCTTAAGTCACTTGTATTCAGTCATCATCACCTCGCTACAATTTAATTGTCTTTCAGTTTAAACAGAGCGAGTGCCACCTGGGCGAATCTTGTTAACCTGTGACTCAATCGAATTCTTCTAGACCACATTCAAAGTTATGCTTAAGCCTTCACCTTCAACCCAGCCACCAAGTTTCTACGCAGTAAAAAGTCGGACATGCTCTGCTCTGCCTTTTGGAGCAGGAAATGTGTAAACGTGCTTCGTAAAATCTTCGCATCTACACACCGAACACATTTATCTGTCTAACTTCAATTAAGTTCTCTAGACATGCAATTTAAACGTCATCTTTACGTCCACTTAGCTGTAACTTTTAGCGCACTATTCTGCGAGCAATTTGTGGGATATTAATTGGTTGTATTTTTCCATAGGACCATTGTCAATGCTCAAATTGCAAGCAGACTGGTTATTTGACATGTACTTGTTTGCATTTACCAACTGTGCTGTACCAATACGCACCTTGATTTAAACTAAGGAAAAGTTAACTGCTGCCATGCCCTTAAAAACCCTCTCAAACATGGCTCACAATATCATCACAATTGTTGTCAAGGCTATGTCTTTCGAAAACGAGGCATAGACCTGAGTGCATTATTATACTACAGACAGGTTTACCGGCATTGCCCGGGACAAATTTGTTTACTGGCAACGGCTTAATTTTAAGCTCATAATTGTTCCTACAATGAATGTCTACCAATTCTTTCGCTTGTGTTCATTCATTTAAGCCAATGACTGAATTTCTGAAATATGTTTGTCCACTATTCATGAGAAACTTCTGCCTGAATAACCCTTCCTAATTTCCACCTACCTATTTGGAAGGATTTCTTCAAATAGTTAGCATTTGTTCAGCCAAGAAATTCGACGAATCACCATGCAACTTAATAATACTCTTCAAGATCATATTTCGAACAGTCTTGCAGCTGCACGTCTCTTTAAAATACTTTTCATTTCACATCATGGTACCTGACCAATGATCCATACAGCGTAGGTCACCGTGCTACAAATAAAGATTGCGGAGGCCCATTCCTCCCAAATGCTTCCATAGCCAGAGCCAATAGGTTCCAAGCTAGACTTTAGCACCCAATCATGTCACGTCTCGTGACTTTTGAGTCAGATACAGGCCTCAGTTTAAACAGTCAATTGCACCAGACCTTTTTAGCCAATGGCAAGCCAAAGCCGAATTCTTCATTTCCATTGGCCACCTCACTGACAAATCAGAGAAGCTCTTACAAATCTATTCAATCACGCGCGACTACAGCACTGAAACCACTGCATGCGCGTCTCATTTGATGACGCCTCAGTGGTGGGTTATCTGTCTCCTTCTCATTTGGTCTCTTCTCACCATCCTTGCCGCAGGTATATGCTGCGCCTCTTGCCTCCTGCCTTTCTGGATAGCCGGAAGTGTTGACTTTCTCGCATCTGGAGGAAGAATAATCAGCAGTGTGAGTCATTTGGGTCTCTTTCGTCGATGCGGCTACCCAACGTATGAGTCGAACGGAGACGTGGTGTGGATGCAGGGATGTGGATACTACCCTACGATGGAAAGTGTACCTCATTGGATCTGGCGAATGGCTCTGGTGCTTCTCATCATGGCCGCCTGTCTACTCGCCTTGCTGGCATTTTTTGTGATCTGTGCAACAGTCTCTACTTCCCTACTACGAAGGAGTTTAAAGCGGTTGCGCGCCTGCTCCTACGTCTATCTCGTTGCAGGTGAGACTGGGCTGCACAATGTTAGCGCCAGGCGAGTGCTGAGTCACCGCTCCTGTGCGGAACTTTAACAGCTGCTCCAACTTGTCTCCATAGTGCTGGATTGATGTTAAGGTCATTTGCAATAAATAATTCCAAGGTCAGACTCCAGGCCACCTAATTAGAATAAGGTGCTAGTATTCATATACATTTCAAATTCAGCTGTTCTAGATGTGTCTGCGACATCCATCACAGTAATTCCAGATTTAGTCCAGAAAAACTTAATGCTAGCTTTCAAAGAGAAAATGAGATTTTCCTGAAACTCGCTGCTTGAACTGCCTTTAACTTATTCATAGCTTTGTGATATTCTAGAACGGCCTGTTTAATTTGGCATTATTTAAAATTATGTTTGGAAATTTCGGTTGTTTTTTAAAATTCTTGTTAATTTTATTAATCTTGAACTGGAAATTTGGTGGGTTCTTTGAGATTTGACTCATTACGGTGGCAAATGGTTTGTTTTAAAATATTTAAGGCGTAATCAGGAGGTAGTTGCAAGTGATTGGATCATGCATGTGGGCCTTGTGCCTTGAGCCAAGATATTCCCTTTAAAAATTATCCAATAGAAATATTCACACGATGCCAATTTTGGCAAAATACACTTCGAAACATCCACAACAGCTTTTTGCCTATCCTCGGCTGGTACGTTAACTCTTATTTATGGTCTTCGAGTGATTGAAAACAAAAATGAAATATAGCAGGCATTCATGTGCGGGTGAGCCTGGGACAAAATTTAAATAACCTTCCACTTTTCTTCACAAGGTAAAAAATATACCCATTCTCATGTTACACATCTCACGTTTGCCCGACTTCCATGGCATAGTTTACTCTCCTTTTCAGAGAATATGCAGTTTCACCGGTCATTGGCTGAGGTGACTGCCTAAACCGAACCACGAAATGCTCAATCGACGAGGAGTACAGGAGTAGCATAGCTGGGGAATTTGATTAAACTTAACGGCTTTGCCTACAAACCGCTGCGTTTCTTGTACTGACGATTAAATGCCTGCAATTTAATAATGGACACACACAGAAGTGTCGTCTTGCTAGCAGTCACTCTTGCATCAGCAGGTTTGATAGCACTTTGGATCCCACTCAAAAAGAGCTTTTGGAATGACGGTCTTGTGGGATAATCTGTTATAGCTTGGACTATGCTTGTGACGATTAATTTTGACAAGCGAAAGTGCGTATTGCTACCAAACAATCGAGAAATGCCAGCAGGTGCCTGCCCAATCACAAGTCAGTCTGCACTTTTACCGTTCAAGCGATTCTATTGAATGTTACCACCTCTTAATTTCTCCCGAATCCCTTCCAATAGCGAATGAGATTAAGGGGATAGGTGGCTTGCACACCCGGTGAAACTCGTGAGAGTTGGCAGGGCAACACTGCTACAATTATAGTCTCGTAACCCCAGATAAGGCATACTCGACCTTTCTACCTTGTTACCTTAATTGCTTTCTCCCAGAAATAAGCTTTTAACTATGGTCACATTCCACAAACTACCCCTGTGAAGTAATGAGTGGGATGAAATGAGCTAAGATGTCCTTTTCTCTTGAAGTTGCCCTACAATCCGCAATTGGCCATCCTTCACTGATATGATGAGGAATAGGATTCTTTGCAAGCAAGGACGGAAGCTTGCGTATTCTCTCTTAACTTACAACCTGCAATTTGCCATCTACCGCAAGCTTCGCCTTAGAACCACGAACGTCAATTATGAATGAGTCATTAAAGGGAAGTGTGTCAGGAGGGACAAGAGTAGCTTCCTTGAGCGTTGTAAGGCTACCAAGCGCTTGTCATCCAACAGATTGGGAAACTTGCTTGGATTGGATTTTAGAAACATTTTATAATCAGCAATGTCTTATAAAACACGAAAAGGAGAAAGCCTATAGGAAGGAAATAGTTAGGTGGATAAATGAACAAGTTTTCCACCGCTCGGGCATTCTTCTTCGTCTTCTTCATTTGTCTCCACTCTCATCCCGCATATGAAGCTGTCTTACACGCTCAGCGCACTCAGCAGTGGAAGCGCGACCTGCAGTTTGGTGGCCTGGATCGTTCATTTGCAGGCTTCAGCCACGGATAAGCGAATGTGTGAATTGTCTCGAATCAGACATTAGGTCATGCTATAATGTCGATCTAATTGGCTTGTGATTTGTACAGCACAGGCAGTCATACAATGCCAAATTTCAGCTGCCCTCCCCGACACAATGTTTGCTTAAATAAATTCAGACATATCAAGAAGTTTGTAAGAGCATTCACTCTAGCTCTTCCTTACTGCTCTGCCAATTCTCCGTTCAAGCATTCTCTTGTTACTGCAACCGGTGTAGGCACTAGCTCCTCTGTCCTAAGAAAGTTGTTCTGTATTTAAACTGGTGAAGTAATCTTCGTTCTCTGCATTTATCCTTTACTAGTAAATCCCTACTAGACTACTCGTGGGCGGGATTGTTCAATGTAGAGTGCCTTTAATGTGAGAGGGCACTTCAATCTTCTAGAAATATAAACATCTTCTTCAAATCATGCTGCATTGGTTGACACAGACTCCTCATGGCAATCGACTTTCGGCCCAAGCATTTGTAGGTTTCCTAGCCGAAATTTACCGATAGCTGCTAAGCTTTTTGTGGCAAGCCAATTTTTTAATAGCCGGTTGTCAGGCCACCATATTTATGNAAGCATTTGTAGGTTTCCTAGCCGAAATTTACCGATAGCTGCTAAGCTTTTTGTGGCAAGCCAATTTTTTAATAGCCGGTTGTCAGGCCACCATATTTATGACCATATTTCGTGGCAGAATGCAAGACGCATTGGGATTCTCAGTAGCCGGTGTGGTTTCAAGCGAAAAGTTCCCCTCGGTTTGGAACGATCTTACTGAAAAGAATCCACTTAACTCCAATCATGAAACAAAACCACTGGATCTAGTATGGGATTGGGGCTTGCAATTAATGCTTCCCATTTCTCCAACCTCCGCCAAGGACAGAGATAATGGGATCCCAACTGAGATCGGATCAATCTATTCACAATGCACCACTGAGCATTACCTACGGACTAGCTTAGCCGACTTGAAGCCTGAAGGTTCCATCAGACACTCGCGTTTTCCCCTTTCCCTCCTTTCACCCCTCTGCTGTAAAACGCCTTCGGGCAGCACTTCTGACTAAGCTGTTGGCGATCAAAGTAGCATGACCTTGCCATGACTGCCCATAAAGAGATTATTAATAATGCTGTGAGCTTTAAAAGACAATAACAGGACTTCGTAGCTGAAAAGGGGGATTTATTTTGCAAAGTCAAACACAAAATAATGTTCATATGCAAGTTAGGTTCAGATAATCAGCTTTTCTTTGATGCTAAAAAATGAGGAACACTGTCCTTCATCTCCCTGCTTTTAGGAACTCTTTGTCTTGTCGCTTGCATTGCCTATCCCTTCGGGTGGTCTAACAACTCGGAGATTTCTCAAATTTGTGGTCCCGAAAGTGGAACCTATGAATTAGGTATGTTCTGACTCAACGGTGGTCACCTCCTCTTGTTTTACGCAATTTCGTTTACCGTGTTAACGTATCAACGTTTGCTCTTCAAGTAAACCAAATGCGATTAAAATAAATAATCGGGAGCCTTTGGCAAGAATTCATCAAAACGCCAATGTGACACTTTAACAAGTGTTGAGATGCCAAGTGACGATATCAGCTGATGGTACTTGCTGTATTCAGGTCGTTGCGAGGTTGGTTGGGCATACGTGCTGACGATAGCATGTGGTGTGATCAGCGTGGTACTGTCGGGAATGCCGAATATTCTACAATCTCTCCTGCGGCGCAACACCCTACCACCACCGTTACCACCCAGTGATGCAAAGTACGCTCTACCACCTCCCAGCTACTCCCATCCTCACCTTCCCCCTCCTTGGAACACCATGGCAAACTCAGTATTCTTGGGTGGCAGTGGTGGTGGTGGTGGTGGCAACTGCTATGCAAGGAGACGTCCACACTCCCTTGTGATTCCATCTGACCCCAGTACCTTGATGGATCTCACACGTCGACTTAGCTGCTCTGTCTTCTGTCCCATCCCAGAGCAACTTCAAGCTGCATTACCACCCACTAAGCCATCTGTGAGTTGCAACTGTAGTCGTTTGTAAGTTCAAATGCCTTCGAAAATTATTTTCACAAAGAGGGTGCACACGCACTCACTTTGGCGCCAATTTCCCAAGACCTCGTGACTCATAGGGTCGGCAGTGCTGCGCGAAACCACTATTTATCTTCGCATTTCCTTCTGCTTAACGAAGGACAAAATGCAGCAAACAGATAAACCAATTTGGCAGTTGGAACTTTTGGGATTCCTCAGCTACAGTGTGATTCGAACTTGATCAGCACTTAGTGGAATCTAATCATAGAGGACCGGATTTTGAGTTTTGTCCCACAGCACCACTTTTCCGTCAAGTAGGGTCCAAGAAATATAGACAAGCGTGGGTGTTCGAATGCCCGAATGCTAACTGCTTCTGCCTATCAGGATGCACCCAACGCATGCGAATTCCTCAGGCTGTTTGGTAATGGCACACAGAGATTGAGCAGGGACCAGTGCTTTACTGATATGATAACCACGATCCGAACAACGCCCACTTACATTCCAACTGAAGATGGCTAATGAGAGGATCTAACAATTCTTAGGGAACTATTTGTGGCTTGGCAAAAGGAAGTGCTACACTTCACCTAACAGGTCTTTTACAATTTTAGGAATGTCAGTCTTTCGCGGCCATACCGGAAAATGAAGTAGCCACCGACACTAGAGGAGAGACAAATAACGAGCTTCACGATGGTGGCAAAATTACCAGCGCTGCTGAAAATACCAGTCGCAAATGGCTCCCAAGCCCATGAGATTCCAAGCGATGTACTCAAGGAAAAGATATGCAGAACGTGCATAGCAAGTGCTGGTTTACTATCGGTGCATAAATCTGTACCAAATATGGCCCAAATCTGTATTTTAATGTGATTAGTTTTAAAAAATGGAAGTTAGACATTCTTGCTCGACTGTCTTCGTTCACTTCTGCATATTTGGTGGTTTCTTATGCAACAGCGGAAAGGCGTTCTGCTTCTGGAAACACAAGTGCAGCCGAGTCGAAGAGCGCAGATCTTAACTACAAATGGCAGTATTTGATGGCTTAGCATGCAATACATCGCTCCATGTGGAATCGGTTCAGTTGCCAGTTTGTGGAGTGATAGATGCACCATTGCAGGCTGATGAATGCAGAACAGAGAGGCGATAAAACAGAAAATAGAGACGACTGCTGGCTGCTGAAGAGGCACTTGTGGGATGAGTTTAGGCATCAAGAGGCACGGCTGTTGAATAGAAGCACGGCAAAGAAGGCGAGTTGGAGGATCACAAGATAGCTAACTTCTAGGTAGACGCCCAAACTAAGGTGCTGGTATGGCATCGAAGGCACTATTTACGTTCGAATTTACTATATTGGACTTGCATAGGCGTCGAGCCAACTCAGCACACCGACCACCAATGAACGGCGATTTTGAAGTCTACGCAATGCAGCAGGTGTATTTGCCATGCCAAACGCATTTTCTTGCAAAGATTTAATTGTCCCATACCATTTGATAAATAGCTTCCTAGGAATACGCCCAAATTTTTAATGCTCCTCCGATTTGCCGGAGCAGCAGCTCTGTGACAGCAACTTGTAGCATGAGTTCGTATTGAGTTACCTGACTATGGTCAGGATGGACAAATCAAATCAGTGAGCACTAAAAGCTTGATTTAACTTAACTTAAGTCCGAAAATTCGCATTCTTAGGTGTTGGTTTGAGCCCAGGCACAATGTCTGAATTTCGCTATCATTTGTCCTTCTATTTGTCTAGTTTTGTAAGCATTTTGATGAATCCCACCACATTTCAACTTCTTTCAGGCTGCTGCAGAACTAGTTTCCTTTGAAAGATGAATAACTCCGAGAACACATGCAAAGCATTACTAGCGACCATTCCACACCCATTCCGCTTGTCCATATAAATCCACTTTGCAAAGAAGTCATTGACGGCTTCAGTAGCTTGCGAGCCACCACTGCCATAGTAACAATCGTACAAGAGGTTAATGGATCCGAACGACAAAAGCCACCCGCAGCGCCTCTTCCTTTCACTTTACTGACATGACTGCGCCTTGGTGTTTCCAAAACACATCCTTGTTAACTTCCCAACCGTTACGCATTCCTTGCTGCGAGAACTGTGTCACAGGCTGGTGTTGCCATCTGTGCAGGCTGAATATTCCTCTTTGGTAGGCTTACAAGCAGACT
The DNA here is from genome assembly GCA_001693075.2 of Taenia saginata. Taxonomy (NCBI): domain Eukaryota; kingdom Metazoa; phylum Platyhelminthes; class Cestoda; order Cyclophyllidea; family Taeniidae; genus Taenia; species Taenia saginata. The sequence continues at coordinate 308,574 of LWMK02000094.1, forward strand.
AATGTGAGAAGCTACTGCGGTTAATGCACCACATTTCATTTTATTCACTAAGCAAAAGGTAGTTTTGCTTCACATTCTCCAAACAAAGTGTCATTTCTAAATACATGCCATAACCTAAATCCTAGGTTAGCGGACAGATGTCGTGTGTTGATACTGTGGACCATGTACTGTGCTGATTATGTAACTCACTTAACCTTCACGAATATTTGCGTTGACACGATCCTGCTTTCAACGATATTAACAAGTAGCTGTTCGTAAGCACTTTGTCAATGTGAGCAGGATTTCAGCATTTCCTCTTACATTTTGACAAATCTTTTTGGGCGATAATCCTTTCTTTGTTGAATTTTTGCCACTCATTTTCTTAATTTGCAGTATGGCGACACACTGTCCATGGTTACTTGCTTTCTCTCGCATAACCTCTGCAAAACTGCGTATTATAGGCAGGAAGTAATTGGGCCCTACTTATTTCCAAATGAGTAGATCGGCGAAAAGCACTGAATTCGCAGCGCATGCCGAAAGAGCTTGCTCAACGGCTTTGCTAAATTGTAGATACCTTTCAGAAAAGAATGCTCGCGCGTTTGTACGTGTGTGTTTGTATGGGTGCATACTCTACCCTTCATTCTACCGGATAGACACATTCCTCTTAGGCCCTCATCCCTCTCCCATTCCTTCCTTCAGGTTGAGGTGTGTAACCATAATGGGAACAGAGCAGTGCCCAAGTACCAAATAAGCATCCGACCCAAAGAGAAGTGAAGGCCGACGCATCGAAATAGCAAAATATCATGTGCCACGCGTTGATGATGACTCGTTTCTCGTGTCCGCACGATCCAAAATTACACCTGCAGACACGGAACAAAGTGATTCGTCAAAAGGGACGATGCAACGGAGGCAGCAGCAAATGAGCCCAAAGGCGAATTAGACTGTTTACACTTGCGCACGTCGCAGGCAAAAAACAAGGATTTGAAAAGATGACTGCCCCCGCGTTTGCTGGTAGACCAAGACGACTTGCGCCATTCCACCTCATCCAACGAATTGGGTTTTACGTTGTTAGTGACCCATGTATTCCATCAAATTACCACTGCGAACACCAGGAACGGCGTGCCAGATCCTAACCCTAATCCTAGCCCACAAATGAGATGGAAAGGGGAGCGCCTAAAGTAGCGGCTATGACAACTGCACACCGAATCGGGGGAGATGAAGGTGAGCGCGATAAGGCAAATGAAGAGACGTCGGTGCTAGGGTGCAGAAGGAACTAATTTTCCCAGCCAATATTTCTTTCACCACCCAGTTTTGCTTACCTTGTTATTTCTTCCTCCTATTCCCCAGTTCCTTGCCAGTAAACCAATTATTCATTTAGCCGCACAACATAAAATACTTCTTTGAAATTTCGGATGTGCATTTATTTGATAATCGGAAAGAATCTGTGAAATATTTGCCCATTCACCGAACCCTCGAGTTCACGAGGCCTCAATCCTAGCATGTGCATACTCCTAAATTGGCAGTGGTAGTCTTAGCACTGCATCTGAGTCATCAGCTTGTCAAAACCACACCTCATCTAATCGTGATGTGTAAGATCAGCCTTTAAAACATTTGCGTCCCATTCTCCCCACTCGCTTGGATCATTTGTCACCATGCTGTCCACTGCCGATGAGTTACAATTTGTAGGTGTCTTTTAGTTTTGCAGTTTTGTATCACATAAGAGATGCACTTCGTAAGCTTATGACTAGTTTGCTTGAGTTCTATCGTGTTGTTAGCTGGCGTTGACAACAGCTATGCCCCGGCTTGTGGTGGTGACAGTATGATGCATACCAGCATAAATTATGGCAGAGTTTCTTATTATTGTTCAAACAAAGAGATTGCTAGTGGGTGTGTGGTAGCAAAATCAGAGGAATTATTGCAATGACCACACAGGAGACTGTGTTGTGCCAAGTGCACAGTGCATAAACTGCATTAGTGAGCATGAAGTGTGGGTCAGACAGATATGAGGAGGAGTTGATGCAGCGTATGCGGAGGAGGTGATTGAGCATAATGCCTTGTGGTGGAAGTAAAGTCAGGACAACGGCATACTGACTGAACAATGGTACGGAGGACGGTGTATCAACTCCTCGATAGGAGTGCTTACAGCTTGCGGATTAGCGAGATGACATGGGTTTTATGTGTAATGCAGGTGATGATGTCTCCATCTAGGGTCGGAGAGTGCAGGGTTGAGTGTGGCACAAGGCAGGGGAAGAGTGTTCCGTAGAAGTGGCGCTGACCTTGTGTCTGCGGACTGGTTTGGAGAACGCGACTTGATCGTTGCTTCAATTGACTCCCCGATCGCCTCATCGTTGCTTCAATTGACTCCCCGATCGCCTCTTGAGTCGCTGACAATTCAATGTCGCATTTTGACTTGCAGCCTCATTTATCGAAACGACACTAATGGAATCTGCCGAGCTGTTGATATGAACAGTGCTTAAGATAACACATCTGGCCACCATGACATTCTACATCGCTGTGACTTTTAATTACCACTCCATGCTCCTCGCTAAGCATCTCCTCACCCAATCTGTCCACCGATGTCTGGAGTTGATGACTTCAATTCGTACACGCACACAAACAAACCTCGCGCATTCACCTCATAACGGCATGGCTAAGGTATTATGCTCTTTCTTTCAGCATAATCATTTTGACTAACCACCCAGTTTGAATACTTTGCATTGGTCAGCATGGATGTGGAGCAAGCGGATGTGCTGTGATCCCCTGACTATCAAATTCTGAAGATGGGTTTGACCAGCAAGTAATTGAGTGAAAGCATCACATTTCTCCCCTATTACTTCATCTGAACAAGGAGCCAGTTCCGCTGCAATGCTATACCAACTGCCATGACGGCTCAACCTACTAACGCATGAAGCGATTACATTTGACTTACGTCTGTAGCAGTGAAACCCAAATGCGCATTTCCTACCGAAGGTATAGCACTTGCTCCACCGATCCAGCCGCTGATCATCTAGACTACAATTCGCAATTCATCGCAAAGCGCCCACTCATCTTTATTAAGATACATAAGACAAGTTGAAATGCTTTACTTATTTGACCAGGTAAGCAGTTCAGTCGTTGTGGATTGCGTTTGATTTACCCAAACCACTCACAGCGTCTTCAGTGCTGACTCAAGCGCTGGGTCTTGTGCAAGCTGGGGGTGAGGTAGCGGGAATGCTACACGCATGTTTACTGACGTGGATTGCCATGCCTTCAGCACTGGCATTGGGCTACATCAAATTAATGGTAGCAATGAAGGGTTTTGATGCGTCGACAAGTAGCTAGATGAACTAAGTGCACTGTGGAAGGGTTATCTAAGCTACATACAACCTTTGTTAATATCCCATCCAGTCCTTTGCTACTCCAGCGCGTTCCTTTTGTTCTGCCAAAGACTTATTTGGAGACTGCAGGAGAACAAAACTTAAGCGTTGTGGAAGGGCTCACTGTGGAGCTGAAGAACGAGTGATCGAGGACGCGGCCCTCTGACTGAGCTAATAATAGAGGACGCGGCCCTCTGACTGAGCTAATAATGTGCTTGCTTAACTCACGAGGAGAGAATAAGAGGTAATGCAATGCAGGCGAGCATACATGCACGAGAGACGGTCGCGAACCACCCTCCAGATCGACAGTGGATGGGAAATAGGCCACATAATTATTTTCAACCCTACACTTGGATAGAGATCCGGTGGTGGAATCGGACTCACCAATAACTCTGCCTGGTCATTTGCATCTATATCATTAACTCTGCCTGGTCATTTGCATCTATTCATTAAACAACGGTCTTGTAGCAACTTTGGTCAACAGCCAACCTTTGGTTTAGTGGTCTGGTCTTTCTTTGCCACCTTTGGCTACTCATGCTGTGTGTCATCCTCTTACTGGTGTTGGTGACAGTGAACTTGTGTTCTACTCCTGTACGAAAAGAAAGCTTGAATATTCTCCTGTGGTGGATGACACTTCTGCGTGGAATTGTGATAAGGTCATGGTTCGAGTCATCACGATCTAAGCGGTTAAGCAATGTTGCGATGGAGTCAGGAGTGTGTGTAATCACCAAGCAAAGACAAATCGAGGGCCTCTGAGTAACTTTGGCCTTGTTTTGTGTTTGTCAAAATGTAATGCATGCAACAAAAAAACAAAAAAAAATAACTTAAAATTTTAAGACATCGAATAGAAGTTGACTAGTTGAACTTCGAGTTGAAGATCAGTAGAGGTTCAGCATAGGTGTTGCAGCAAAAAATTTCCTTCAATCAACTGTAACACTTTCTACTTTCTTTCAAAGTTTACAGCACGAAAATCATGCTACTTTAATCGCCAATCGCTTTGTCAGAAGTGTTGCCCGAATCTTCTTTGCTGCAGTTGGGTAAAAGGAAGGAAATGTGGAAGTGCAAATTTCTGATAGAGCCCTCGGGCTTAATGTCCATTCAGCTGGTTCTTAAGAATTGCCCAATGTCACATCTTGGGTGGATTAACTTGATTCTATTTGGGATTCGTCTTGTCTCTGCCCTCACCCGAGGTTAAAGAAATGGCCAGCAATTGTTCCAGGTTCTAGTTCCTATCAGAAATTATGACCCGAACATTAGCATAAAGCCAAAGTTCACACTAATGCCAGTGAAGTCCTTTCACGGATGGAGCTGAGTGGATGCTCTTGTTTTCTGGACTACACAAAATTCGACAAATTTTTATTCAAAACCAAAGTAAACGCTGAGGGTCCAGTTGTAACGAGACGAGGACACTTACTTTTGGGTCAAGACTGTGCCGTTAAGTGAAAGCTCGAATGCGATTTGCGTCCTGCCACGAAATATGGCCATAAATGTGGTGGCCAGACAACCGGCCGTAAAAAGTTGACTTACCGTAAAAAGGCTCAACAGCCATCGGTATTTTTCGCTTGGGGAACTAACAACTGCTTGGTCCGAAAGTAGACTGCAATCGAGGGTCTGCATCAACTACTACATGAAAGCGTTCACCAGAGAAGGAATTTTAACTAACAGAGCGTGATTACCAATCGTCAAATCTAAAAAGTCCATTCTCGCTGCCAGAATAAGAAGAATGGGGTGTGAAAGTGCTGCTTTTTTCATGCAATTTATACATGCTTTCCCATCTACGGGAAGACAAGCACTTGGCAGCTCTACAACACTTAAGAGAGAGGAAGGAAAATTATTCTCGTCTTGCCTGGCACGCTCCTCTTGAATTACTCACTCATAATTGACGTTTGTTTTTTTGGGCAACCATAATGGCAATTGACAACCCGCAGTTCGTAGGTTGAGAGCGAAGAAGAAGACACCCCTTGTTACTTTTAAGGAATCGTATCATTCAGAGCATCAGCAAACTCCGCACACTACTGATCAGAGCATCAGCAAACTCCGCACACTACTGATATCCCACCTGTCTACTTTGCAGAGGTATTTCAGGGAATGCCTCCTTAGTCAGTGAAAGTTTATTGTTAAACCGATGTAATTGCTAGAGCAGCAGGACTCGAATCCTTTGTAAGTCAGCTGTGGGAATTCGCCTACAGTTTGGACCACTTTTAACAATAGACCAGCAAGCCTCGTATTCAGTGAAGTAAAAAGTGGGTCTATTTACTTCGCATTTTTATTAAATGAACAAAAGCTGCGTCCTGGTCACAAGTGTAAGTGAGAGCTACTTAAGAAGCTTGAGAATAGGAGTGGAAGTGTGCTTATTTCAATGTTACCAAAATGTATTCCGCTGAAAGAATAAAGTTTCGCTGCTGCCCCCTCCCAATTCGCCACTTTCTTAGCCTTGCACAACTATCTATTTATCAAAAACACTCTCTTGGGCGCATTGTCGGCAGTAGTTGAACAGGAAATTCGCTTTGGTTGAAGCGACCCTTTCGAAAGCATGTATGGATGCTTCAGAGGAAGTATCACATCTCATCGCATCAGAAGTTGCCTGTGGTATCATAGTGTAGTTGCATCTTAATGGAAATAAGTGCAGTAAAATCAGACGCTAGTACACTGTAGCCAGGTCAGGAGGAATAGAATAACTCATAGAAAACAATAAGGTTGCATAAATGAAAAACCCAATGCTACTTAAATATTTTAAGCGGCTGGACAAATCCAAAGCATCAAGTTATGAAGACTATATTGTGTGTGTATGCTAAAAATGGCTTTTTTATTCTAAAAAAAGATAAAATTGCATAGGAAATGCTTCGTCTTTGAATCTCGAGAATTTATGGCTTTAGAGGTAAATAGACATAAAAACACCCGTTCTCACCCCGCCGAAGCGGAGAATTCGCGGCTGTGAAAGATGCCATAAATTTAATAAATGAGCATACAAGAAGGTAGCGAAACACGTAATTGAATTAACCCAAAACGAAGTTGTACTTACTCCTTCATCCCCACTTCAGCCGCCAAGTCGCTGCAAGTCACCTACTTTTACATACCAGTCAAACGCTCAGTAAATATGTCGAGTGTGTCTTACCTATTGTTCTTCTTTTTGAACTGCCACAAAATTACTCTGCCAACGCTTACAAGTCTTACCACATATGCAAGTCAGCTGTCCCCTTCACCCTAGCCTGGGCATGACTTCTAATGAATGCCACCAAAGGCGATTAGCAAGACATTATTGAGAGGTACTATTCAATGGCACTCTAATTATTGAGAGGTACTATTCAATGGCACTCTGCCTAATGGTGACACAGCAGACTGACTAGCCATCTGACATGCACCTGCTGGCGCTTCTCGATTGTTCGGTGTCAGCACACACGTTCAAGCGTCAAAATGAAATTGGCGAAGCATAATATCAGCTGCAACGAACTTTCCCACAGGATGGTCATTTCATTTCATCTTGTGGATAAGATTATTAA